>JAODUO010000971.1:0-7500 GCA_025642075.2 Ridgeia piscesae
GAGAGAGAGAGAGAGAGAGAGAGAGAGAGAGAGAGAGAGAGAGAGAGAAAAGAGAGAGAGAGAGAGAGAGAGAGAGAGAGAGAGAGAGAGAGAGAGCAGAGAGAGAGCAAGAGATAGAGATAGGAGAGAGAGAGAGAGAGAGAGAGAGAGAGAGAGAGAGAGAGAGAGAGATAGAGATAGAGAGAGAGAGAGAGAGAGAGAGAGAGAGAGAGAGCGAGAGAGAGAGAAGAGAGAGAGATAGAGAGAGAGAGAGAGAGAGAGAGAGAGAGAGAGAGAGAGAGAGAGAGAGAGAGAGAGAGAGAGAGAGAGAGAGAGAGAGAGAGAGAGAGAGAGAGAGAGAGAGAGAGAGAGAGAGAGAGAGAGAGAGAGAGAGAGAGGAGAGAGAGAGAGAGAGAGAGAGAGAGAGGAAGAGAGAGAGAGAGATAGGAGAGAGCAAAACAGAAAGAGAGCTAGAGAGTGTATCTCATTATCTATTCCCACTATTTTTGTCACTGCAATGCTCCAGCTGTATGGCTACCTGGCTGTAGACACTAGTGCATATTTGTTCACCGTACACACAGTCTTCTCGCTTTAACTGCAGTGTGGCTGGATGCCTTCCAGAGAAGCCCAGATGGTCTCTGATTGAACAGGTCTACCAGGGAGGAAAGTGTAAAATGATTTGACCAATTGTAACGATTGGATACTGTGCTATATAAGAACTTCTCTTTACGTTATTCTTACTAGCCACACCCATTTAAACCTTTCAGTTTTTGTTTTATTTTCCACCAACCTTCTAGAGTTTGTCTCATATTATCAGGCCTGGATCATAACGCAAATCAAAAAATCACAAATGAACCAAATTAAAAGCGCTCACCATCTTTAGAAGGATCATGTTTGTATTGGCTGTACTACGATCACCAGATTTCATAAAACCAGTCACGTTGATGATCACTCTGTCTAACCAAAACAGCACAAAACAGTAGCAGGGTTGGCTTAACATTGGCCCTTAAATGGCATTGACGGACCCAAGTATGGCTGCACAACCTGCCCTGGTCATTTGCAATTGGCCTTCTGCCCAAACAGTCTGGCTTACTTCTGAGGGGATGACGGGTTATCAGCCTCACGTTATAAACACAGAAACACATCTATATATTAGTGCAAAAGAACAAGCTGATGGTCAATGTCAATTTGCTTTGTGTTTAGTCCCCTCAAACCTCACAGAATCCTCATTCCGTGGCAATTCCTGCTTGCAATGATTTGTAGTTCCCTTCACGGGTGGTATCAGCCATTAGTGACCGCGGTCTTAGCAGTGTGAAAATACAGGCCAAATCCTATATTTGTGTACAGGCTGCAGACACATCACAGTGAACTAACTTGACCCATCAACAGTGAAACATTCACTGGCTTATGACATTCACACACAAGGTTACACACGGCTAATATACAGTAATCATGCGGCAACCTGAAATGCCACGGTGACATAATTCACGCATACTTTGTACTCTACTGGCATTCTATTCGCTACTCTGGGCCTTCTATGCTTAATACATTAAATTATTTTTGACTAATTGTAGTACTTAACCAATGTTCGTCAATATAAATGCTAACATTTTGGATAATAGCATCTTTTGACACCCATAATAAAATAGAACTGAACTTTTTCAAGAATTGGTGTTACAATTATTGTTGCATACATGTACTCAACATTTCGGAATGTAATTTCTTGTATATCTCTGATTCATTTAGATGTAGTGACTGCATATGGAATTAAAAACCCACACTTTATTAAGATAGTGTTCTATATTGCTTGGCGAAGAAATGAGCAATATAACTAAATATCAGCAACAATAATCTTAAATATTAAAGTGACGCACCCAGGGTTTTGTTATTTGCCTCAGTCACAACCACAGATCTGTGTGCGTTATCTCTGTCCATCTTTCCTCACTAACAATGTACAATATTTTTATAATTAATAATAAAAATATGTGCATTACATCACCAGCTCGAGGCTAGAGCATCATCCAGGACATAACACCCACTCGGAAACACCTCATTGGATAAAAACCCACTTGGACAAAACCCCACTCACAAATGAGATTATTGACAACATCTCCCTGTAAAAATGTAATGTATAAAGTTAAAAACACATATTGCATAATTTAAGACAAAGTTGACATTTGTATTTTGAAAAAATAAAATTATGATTTCATGTTTTTGATTACCAGGGACAGTCTAAGTAGGGTGTTGATTGCATTTAATTAACTTAACATATTTCTTATGTAAACCATGCTTCCAACATATTTGTTTTACGAAAACCATGCCACCAAGGCCTGAATCATCTGCAGTTTTCAGCAGCCATTTTGTTACACAATAATTTGTGAGTCTGCAGCAACGCAAAATTTTTATTGGTGGTTTTATTTAGCAATCACATTTAGCCAAATATGTGTGCATTCCAATCACTAAATCAGCCAACGTGACATAATTATATTGGCAGGTTATGGCTGCACGTAATCATATGCAATGGGCATTCCTGTCAAATCCATCTTTCACTGGTTTCAACCAATCCATCGGAAACAAGGTCGATTTATGATAATGACGAAAACAGGTTTCCTTTATAAATGTCACAGATCAGCGTTAATTTTTAAAGATCAATAGAACCATTTTTCAAAAATTCCACGTAACTATGCAAATTCAAATAATAATACCACTGTATAAAACAATAGTTAGGCCTCACTTAGAATATTGTATACAAGCATGGAGGCCATATCACAAGAAGGATATTGATATGCTAGAAAGAGTACAAAGGAGAGCAACCAAAATGATACCAATACTCAGGAATATTAGTTATGAAATGCGTCTAAAAGAATGTGGTTTAACAACACTAGAAACCAGAAGATTGAGAGATCAGATTGAGGTGTTTAAAATATAATGGTAATGAAAATATTGACAGAAATATTTTTTCACGGTCAAGGAAGAGAGAAGGACTAGAGGACATGGAGTTACATTAGCAAAGAAGCAGTGTAGACTAGATATTAGAAAATTTTCATTTTCACAAGGAACAGTAAACGAATGGAACAGATTATCGGCTGATTGTGTAGGTGCTAGTAGTGTTAATATATTTAAAAATAAAATCGACATAAGACGGGCGGGGTATACTTAGATAGATAGGTTGGACTATCGATAAGCCAAATGGCTTCCTAGTCCACCTGCCATCTAGAGTTGAATCTCTTGGTGGCAATCTTGTTAAATCTTGTTTAAAAAATGTTGACCCCAATAAATATTGTGATTTTCTAAAATGTACTTATTTGTGTTGACTCGAAAGAAACATATTTTTGTTATGTTCTTCCAACTAGATGATTGTAGTTTACTAATCATAAACTATTTTATAATGTTAAAAAAAGTAGACTGACTTATGTGATACGATCGATATTAATTGTAAAAACAATGAAATACTGTTCTGTGACTAGCATATACATCCAACTCTCAAATGCGTACAATATTAAATAAAATCACTACGATACATTAAATTGTTGGAATTTCTCAACTCAAGACAAGTGCACTAGTCTTTCTGGGACACGTCTGACACGAAGTGATGTGCATGGATATTGCTGGAACCAAATACAAACCATCACTTCCATTCAAACCACAACCAAGCAAATAATGTTTTGCGGTATTCATTATAAAGCAATGACATGAACTAATGTAGTCTCACATAACCGACTCTCCCCTGACTTCTTGAACTCACCAAGATGAGAGTCTGATTGAGAGCTCATCCAGCTCAGCTGGTCATCATCAGAATCATACTAAGATTTCCCGTAAAGTGCCCTATGATCATGGGCACAGACACTTGTCTATCATGGTTCCCATGATTTTATACACTGGACTGTCAGTTAGGTCCAAGTACAACTATATAACTAGCGGTAACTCAGTTAGCATTTCCAATTTGTATATCCTGCAGGGATTTTGTCACTTAGCACCATGTGATGATTAACAAGGCTTATTTATATGAATTGATTTTTTTAAACTTGCTCTCTGAGTGCCTAAAAAGCACCTTTGAGTAAATCATTGCTGTCGACATGGCTAAATTGATATAGCAAATGTTTACTGCTCAGCACCCATGATGGACATGCCGTGGTCTATACGTGTATAAGAGAACGTTTTATGTAGATTTACATCCGTTATTACATTCGTAGAAGACACAACTAAACTTGTACAGAACTGCAAGAGCTAGCAAATCAGACTGGACTTGGGCCAAAATATATATCCCAGTACTAGCATTTGAAAACTCACTACAGTGTAGCTGCATTTTTCAGCCAGCTTTTACACATTTCACAAAGTCCCTTTTAGGCTTACATTAGGCTAATTTAGCCTAAATTAGTTATACACCGTAGTAAATATATTTTTTAATAAACAAATGTAGATACCAAAATGTTCATATTTTGTGTCTGCACATATTTTTTATTTAAGTGAACAAGCACATTTAAAAGAAAGAGTTTTCACCTGTTTTTTTAATATTTTGTGGCAGCCTTTTGCACATATGGCAGAGTATTAACCCTACACACCACATTCCTACCCAGATGCAGTGGAAAACATTCATGGTGAACACACAGTAGTCAAAATGTATTTTTAACATGGTGACTAAGACATATTTCAGAGTTGGAACATCACAATTGAGACACACCTCAACCCATGCACAAAGAAAATGTCTTGCTAAGCTGAAAAAAAGGTAGAGCTAATTTAGGCAGTATTTTGTTTTTAGTTTAAGAAGCGAACAAAACGTGTCTGAAATGTACACTATGTAAATTCTTTTTAGATCACGGGCGTTTGTCTTGTGAATAGAAAATAACAAAAAACATGACCACACAATCTGTTCTGTCAACTGGTGGGTGTGATATAATTGATGGTGTTCTTAGAAATATGGAAATATGTTTTTGTGAGTAGCACATAGACACAACTCTCAAAATATTTCTATAATTCAATAAAACACCGTGATACATTTAATTACTGAATTTAGACATTTTTTCAATTGCACTAGTCCTTCTGAGACAACCCTGACACAGAATTGCAAATGAAAGTTCCAGGAACAAATCACAAGCCACTCAAACCACCACAAGAGCTTCGCACTCTTGACTAAGATAACCAAGGTTAGCATTATGTGCTGCCCTCTCAAAACTTGGCCAAGTTTGTTTCACTCTACGTTGCTGTTGGCCACAAAGCTGTATGACTGTGTACCTGGCTATAGACAGTGGTGATATTTGTGTACAGAAAGTATGTGCACATTTATTGCAGCACGGCTGGATGCTTTCAAGAGAAGCAGAGATGGTGTTAAATTTAACCAGTCCGCCAGAGAGAAAAGCATTGAGGACTTGATACTGTGCAATGTATAAAAACTAACCTTTACAACTTAGAACAAATATTGTTTGCAGTGTTGCATCGTGATGCAGTGACATGCAATAATGTAATCACACTTAACTGACTCTCACTAGCCTTCGAGAACTTACCATGAAGAGACTTAGACTCAGTGACTGACAACACATATTTTGACCACTCGCTGCTGTCAGGTCACATCTGTTTTTAGATTAAATCACAGGTCTACATTATGTAATAATTACTATTGTTTATATTGTGGTTTGATAGATGAACAAAATAGTTGCGCCACCTGGTGGAAAACCAGATGATCTGAATGGCTAGACAAGCAACAGTCAATAATTTTCATTTTGTTTTATTTTATTGTGTGACCTGTAAAATAAAATAAATGTTGACTAATTTCAAATGCATAGTAATATTTGATAAAAGTTTATTTGCATTTGTTCTACCCAGTTTGGAGGGGGTAAAGCTACCGTCCTTGTAACAGCGCAAAACCATAGATATTCCAGTCCATGGAGAGCTGTGGTAAAGTGCTGCCAAATCATGGCGCCTGGACACATCCACCCGTCATTTGGATGGGTAAAAATCGTTGTGGACGGGTAGAAATATGGGTGGACGGGTAAAAAAACGAAGGAGCAAAAAAAGATGTTCCAAAACCATAGATATTGACAATGTCAGTGTAAATGGTGTCACGTGTGTGTTTGTAGTCCATTTCAGGTCATCAGACACCTTTTACAGTTTGTAAACTGGCTTAACAGTTAACATCCATGTGTCCACCAAAACATGTGTGACTGGCAATAATTTGACCCCGCATTAAGCCCTGGTCATGGCCATTTAGTGACCTAGTTTTCCCATCCTCATATAACTACTAAATACAAAGAACAGGTCAAGTGTTTCTCAAGACTATTTACATCCAAATCCAATTACCCCCTGTACTCTTAAACCCATGAAGGGCATACATACATTTCCATGAGAAACTGCTGTATTTCTGTCATGCTCTCTAACTGTTCATAATGGCAGTTTGCAGACAAATTTAGAAGTAAATGTTTTGGCAACCAGTTGACCACTACTGTGTTAACTTCCTTGTCGACAGTATCAATTCACCATGTACTATCAGTGCTTTAAATCAACAGTTTTTTAGTCAATGCCAATGTAAAAGGGTTGTACCTGTGTTTACAGGTATCTATGAACAAACAGAACCAGGTATTTATGAACAAACAGAACCAGGTATTTATGAACAAACAGAACCAGGTATTTATGAACAAACAGAACCAGGTATTTATGAACAAACAGAACCAGGTATTTATGAACACTGAGCTTGATCTTCGAGGATATTGGCGCATAAGAATTTATTATTATTCAACAGAACTACCGATAAGGCTGCTCTCTTAGACCAGCGCAGGGCAACTGTTTCACTAGGAGTATACTGAATTCACTGTTAAATTTAAGGATTTCTCTGTTATATATCAAAGAGCAAGTTTTCTTCTATCAAGATGATTCCTCTATTTTCTCTCTCATCTAATTTCAAGATAACTGTAAAAAAACTAATATAACATCTATTTATACATTTTAACCACCATGTAAACTCGCGATTCAATCATGCACTTTATTGATGTCGACTTTTTTGCTTTTTCAAAAACCAAATCACCTCCAAATCAGTGGGCTGCAAACTGAATATCTGCCGGCAATTGGATTCTGTGGTAACCAAACGCAGCAACCAGAGTTAATTCTTTGAAACACTTTGTAACAAACCAAAGTCAACATACATTTAAGTTATTTATACACTACGTTTTGGACTTCAAAGGTGGAGAGCACAGACTTAGATCTTGCTAAACCAGTTGTGGAAGTCACAGTCATAGAATCAGGGTAAATTTAGCATGACTAACAGACTATATCAATTCTGTATTCATCTAAATACACACACCCACACATACCGCACACACACACACACACCCCACACACACCAACCCATACCCCACACACACCAACCCATACCACCAAACACACACCCATACCCCCACACACCCACCCATACCCCCCAAACACCCACCCATACCCCCCAACACCCACCCATACCCCCCACACCACCCATACCCCCACAACACACCCATACCCCCACACACACCCATACCCTCCACACACCCACCCATACCC
>JAODUO010000971.1:12500-102500 GCA_025642075.2 Ridgeia piscesae
ACAAATGAGTGAAATTACCAATTTAATTTGCTAGCTAATTACTGCCCCAACTGATTGTAATTAATTAGCAGTCCTCTGCCGCAATATTATACATCCTGATTAGGTAATATATTGCTATCTATGTACAAATTAATAACAATACTATGATATTTTCCTATACCAAAAATCTACTTTCCTTGGCCATTCAGTGATCATTAAGAATTTTTTTAAACATTATTAATTATATTTAAAATATATATGGAAACACAAAACATGAAAATACAACACAACATGAAAATGAAAGTGTACACCCCCACATTCATGCAGTATGTGTGTTTGCAAATGTATATGCTAACAGAAAACTACATGCATTGCACGTCTAGATCTATATGCGTAACGACACCAACACAAATACACTACACAAACATGCATGCATGCACGCAGACAATGCGTCTGTACAGAGACAGGTGGAGCTCCCAGCCTCATGCACGTGTACATGTGCATGTGGGACCGCTGACGCAAGCCAAGAGGCACGGACACAAAGCATATATCAAAGACAACTGGCAACAGAAATGATGGGACTTCTAAGAATCACGCACTGTGTATGTCGTGAGTCATCGGTGCGTCCTTTATTGATTGCGGAGGCTTGGTGCAGTACCAGCGACACGACACCGGCACACAAATAGCGTCGAAAAAAACTATGCCGTTCTAGAAACAAGCGCGTCGTGTCATGTCATTGACACGTCGACCTGTGTCGAGTCAATCAGTGGCGCTTTTGAAACAGATCTAGGCAGAGCGGTAAGTAATTATGACCACCACAAAAGGATGATGTTGATTGCTACGTTCCTCCTCCTTGGTCACTGTAATTGGGTTTATTGGGGTAAGGGGTCACCTAGGTATGGTATCATAGAACTAATCGTTTTGTTCTCATTTTCCATATTTTCCTCTTAGCAGACCCCTTTTTCCATCTTTCATCCTCACCCTCATCAGTTCACGTCCATCCTCACAGTCTTCTTATCTCAGCTGAGATCTTCCCCTTCTTGTATCTTTGATGTTTTCCCGCCTCTGATCTCTTTGCTAGTTTGCCTGCATCCATCCTGTCTAATTAGCATGCCCATCTTTCCAGGCTTCTCACAGAACCTCAAGAGCCTCCCTGTTAAGTTATACCACTCCACCCCAAAATCCATCCTTGGGTTGATCGTTATTATATGACAGGTTAACTAGATATGTCTAATATATATATAATATATATATATATATATATATATATATATATATATATATATATTGTGTGTGCAAGGCTTTATGCAGGATAAAATTATTGCCAGTCACACATGTTTTGGTGGACACATGGATGTTAACTGTTAAGCCAGTTTACAAACTTTTAATGTATCTGATGACCTGAAATGGACTACAAACACACATGTGACACCATTTTCACTCACTTTCAAAGCATAACTAACAATGTGTATGGTTTTTTTGCTCCTTCATTTTTTTACCCGTCCACCCATATTTCTACCTGTCCGTATTCGTTTTTACCCATCCAAATGACGGGTGGACGGGTCTCTATATAAAGCTATGTATGTGTGTAAGTTATATAACTTCTATGACATGTCAGTCTGCCATGGTTGACAGAGTCATGATGTCTATGACATGTCAATATTGCTGGTTGACACATAGTCATGACTTCTGTGACATGTCAATTTGCCATGGTTGACACAAAGTCATAACTTCTATGATACATCAATCGGCCAATGTTGACATAAAGTCAACTTCTATAACATGTCAATGTGCCATGGTTGACACACAGTCATAATTTCTATGACATGTCAGTTTCCCATGGTCACAAATTATGACATTTCAGTCTATTGTGAACCATGGCTGATACAGATTCTGAATTGTCTTATCATTCATGACTTTTATGACATTTTCAATGTATTTTAGTTAACACAAAGTCATCATTTCTATTGACGTGTCTGCCTGCTAATGTTGACACAAAATGACAAAGGGCTGAGTTACGTGACATGACAATCAGCCACAACAGACATTTCTTCTTGTGTCAATATTTATGAGCTTCCATAAATTATTTACTTTTTATGATCCTAAAATCTGAAGATTCCATGGAATTTGGTGTCATAGAAGTGAAGAATTTCAGAGCACAATACTATTTTATATCTATTTTCTTAGTAAATTTTGAGAAAAAGTCCCTTTTAAGTATCGTCCTTAAACGTTAAGTAAAAACCTCTTAATGAAGTTGCCATGTATGAATGATCTTGTGGGAAGAATCCAAAATGAAAAACAAATTGCAGCAATAGATGAAAATATTATTCAGATATCTGTATGCAAAATGTTACACATTAAATGAATTGTGTTAATGTTATCAAAATTTGGAACATCCATACAACTCGCACTGTCACTCTATATAGCTGGGCATATGGCAAGTAGAGTACTTTTTATGTAGAAAAAGAGAAAGGTATTTCTGCCGCTCGGGTAGAAGGTATTTCTGGCCCACGGTTTCTGCCCCGAGGGCAGAAACATGCCAACCCTGATATATGTATGTGCTTTATTTGTTTTTGCCTCCTAATGTGTTTATTTGCAGGTATATAATTTTTACCAAATAAATTCAACCAATCAACATGGTGCTGATTGGCTGAACATGGATTATTTTATATAAAAAGAATGGATGGCATAACAGTTATCACATTTTAAAAACAAAATCTCTTTTCTGCACAATGTCTAATGGGGATTTTCACATTTTTGAATAAATTATATATACTACAGTAGTAGTATCCTACATTAGCATTTGTTTAATCAATCATTCAGTCCTTGATGTGTCGAGACAATTAAATGGCACATATCACGTTCTCACCAGAAACGCTTCAAACATGCATACAGTATTCATACTGGAGGCACATAAAGACCCGTGTACCCTTCCACAGGGTGTCAAATATCTTGCTCACGGGGGAAAAACCGTCCTACTCAAGTTCCAAGCAGGGTGCAGGTGAAGGTTTTTGGGGAGCTTAAAAATGCACCTTCAAGGTCACCCACCTACCGGCACGTGTGTGACCAGTCAACTAAAAAATTGCTGTTGTTATATTAACGTGCCCATGGCTGCTCCAGGAATAATCCTCTAAAACCACCGCACGAATGACAGTGATACTAGACCACACATACTGCAAACACAAGTGTGTGAAAGTTAAACTAATCTGCTTCACTTTTTGCTGTGTTCATTATTGGTGGAGGGAACCAGCGTAGCTTTATGCAGAGACCCGTCCACCCTTCATTTGGATGGGTAAAAACCGTTGTGGACGGGTAGAAATATGGGTGGACGGGTGGTGGATGGGTAAAAAAATGGAGCAAAAATTGTCTTCCAAAACCATAGATATTGTCAGTTATGCCTTAGAAGTGAGTGTAAATGGTGTCACATGTGTGTTTGTAGTCCATTTCAGTTTGTAAACTGGCTTAACAATTATAGCATCATGAGCATTATATTAAACCAACTGGAACAGATTATGTCGATTTAAAAACAGTAAGTAAAAGAACATAGACTGACCTTCAGCCAGAGTTTGGTGTGAGGTCGTGCACAGCCTCTGACCAATCGTAACTTGCTCCCAGTTTTAATCCTGAGATGACAGAAAAATGCCAAGTGATTACAGAGACAACTCACGACAAAGAACATAACAGCAAAAGTATTTGCGCCACACATTATGCATTCAACAGCCATTATGTTCATGGTACGTTACACACATTGACAGATGTGTTCGTGGAAAACACGCTTCTCCCTTACACAGCCGGCCTTGCCGTAATGAAGAACAAATCCGTTCAGCGATTTTAGAGAACCACATTCCATATACATGGTTGCACCTACAAACCTGTTTTCACCGAAACAGTAGTAGAAAACAGTCTTTTGTCCTATTTATAATTCTTTGATTTGCATTTCTTTTTCTTACCCACTGATAAATTGTTAGACTGTGGTATTGCTTGTGATATGTTTGTGACGGCTCATGGCGTAACTGTTGCATGTCAAAACCCAACCAAACCACGGTGACACTGTTACATATTCCCCCACGTGTTAGTATCGCATGAGTGGATTTCAATACACAATAAAATATTCCATTACGCCTTAATTTTATGCAGGTTAATAACTGGTTAGTGTGTAATTATATCGTTAAAATGATTACACCTGTACCTATTATTCAAACTTACAACTATCTATACAGTAAGTCATCAACAGACAAAATTAATCTGTTATGACATTTGCAGATAATCAGGAAGAAGGAAGGCCCTCAAAAGCAATGCAATTAAAACGTGTTCCTTCCCCACATCCAGTATTCACCAAATTCAACGGACCTGTTGTGGTTGCTAAGACAAAAAACTCTGCCCACCATGTCGCCCAGCCATTTCAAATACCCACAGATGCACTAATGTGTATTGGTACGTGTTCCACTCAATAGGCGGCTTCATATACCAATTTATTTCCCCTTGATATGTAGTGACTACCATCCAACCCTCTTCGAGGGAAATTTAGATGATGCTGTGAACGCAGAGGTTTATTAGATAAGAACTTAAGAAGTAATAAAAACTACTGATGTAGCCTAGCTTTCAAATTGAATTTGCATTGAATAAAATAATTTCAGTTGGAAATTTGAATTGATTATTTCATTAGTATAATGAGTTAAAGTCAAATGGAACGATCCTTGGTAAATACAGACTTCCTATGTCGGGACAGTTTGTCAAAGTACGGACTGTTTTGCCATGTTAATGTCCCCCTGATGAGGGGACAACCCATGGCCAGTGGACAGGATATCTTTGTTATAATTATTGTCCCTCCTAAAGCGGACAATAAATGAAAATACATGTACACATGCCCGCCACCATTCCCTTCCAGAATGTCTGTCCCCCTGATGAGGGGACACCCTCAATGTAGGGACACTTGTTTGGATACAGGAGTGGTTTACTGTATACATAAATTCGAATCGAGTCAGAACTATTCAGTGAAATGAAAGCAACTTTGGCGACCACCCCTAAGTGAACTGACGAAACTAGTATCGAATAGTATCAGACCTCTCTTTGGGACAATGCTACAAAGCCTGTGTGCACCTAATGTTACCTCTTCCAGTTGTTACAACAAACACCACAGTTAATTAACACTCACGGTTCCGTTGACACAGTTCACAAAAACGATACCTCGCATAATAGTGTCTTTATTTGCAGCAACAAAAACGTCACTGTGTGTAGGAAATGATTTGCGGCAGTTCCATTTCTGTTAGCGAGCCAGATGACTAATGACGAATAATTCACCCTTTCCAAGAAATCACATAATTGTTCCCATGACGTTACAAAGAAAGATTCGAAGAAGCTCTTGTATTTAAATATAGCTATATGTTAATACAAATGCAAGAGCATCTGGTGAAGAAAGACATAAACATCTGAACGTATTTCCACTATCTCTTTTAAAGGATTGTCTGTATAAATTATAATAGACTGGTGCCAAGTCAATAATTGTGATGGTAAAACTCACACTTCTGTTTAAGTTTTGGATCGTCTCAGGGCCTACGTACACAAATCTACAGGTAGACAGATACTTCTTATATTACTCGTTTTATTTTCATTATACATCCTAACCAACATTTCCAGTGGAAAATGTAAAAAATCAGTAATTAAAATAAATATACCATAAACCAATTTGAATGAGCCAAGTTTTACTTGTACATTATGACATATTACTATACACCAATCCTTTAAATTAAGCACGCTGAAATATTTGCAAGTTCAAAACATCCTGGTAGATATATGTTTGCACTTGGCCATGTGTATGAACTATGCACGCATGGCTTGGACATAGTTAACCTAAATTATTAGCATTGTTTGCCTACTATGTACTATGTACTATGTACTAGGTACTATGTACTATGTACTAGGTACTAGGTACTAGGTACTAGGTACTAGGTACTATGTACTAGGTACTGTGTACTGTGCACTGTGCACTATGTACTAGGTACTAGGTACTATGTACTAGGTACTATGTACTATGTACTATGCACTATGCACTATGCACTAGGTACTATGTACTAGGTACTAGGTACTATGTACTATGTACTAGGTACTATGTACTAGGTACTATGTACTAGGTACTATGTACTAGGTACTAGGTACTAGGTAGGTACCCCCTGGTTTGAGGGTTAGCTTCAGTAGGGCCACACATTTAGGTGATGCAAGTTAAAAGATGACCTGCCAGTGACCCTACAGTTTTATGAAAACTACGTAAGAGAACTGAGCGGCTCAAATTGCTGCCCGCCCAGACTGATACTAGCCAATAGAAATGACTTCGAACAGGTCTCGAGACAAAGCTGTGATGTCATATTACTCAACATCCCAGACAATGGAAAATCCTGGTACATTTTGACATATCGTATGTGACAACTGCTCAAAACTCGGACTTATGCCACAGTGTCAGCGTTACACATACACAGCTCCTGTGGGAAGCTGATTATATATTACTGTAAAAACTACAGGTGTGTTCAAGTAACTACACATGATAACCAAGGCAAACTGCTAATAGTTTACTTTCTGAGGTGCCCTTAGACATTTTCAATCAAATGTATATTTCTTGTACACAATGACACTACCCTAACATGTTCATGCGAAATTACAGAAAAAGTTATCAATTTTTTTGTAAAATAGGCACACTGAAAATCTACAATTTTTCCATAAAAATTACAAATTATACCAGTTTGCCTAGCCACAGGTGGCCTTTAGAATGACATAATCAAACACATATTTCCCGTGCATAGTGGCAATACCCAAGATACATCAATGCAAAATTTGAAACATATTCGATGTATTCAAATGTAAAGATCCAGTTTCTTGTTTCATGTTAAATAAAAAGAAATTACCTCAGATTTTAATTTTTTTTTCTATATATAGATCGACCATTTCTCACGGTCTTCTTCAGCAGACTGATGAAGAAGACCGTGAGAAACGGTTGATATATACAGAAGAACACAAAAAAAGTTTCGTTTTATTTATATCCAATGTGTTAGCTAACGGTGCATGGCAGCCGGCACACGCAGTGATGCCATAAGTCCGCAGGACCTTCAGGTCAACGGACTAAAAGTCATCAAATACCCATTACATATAATCATGCAATTGAGAATTACATGACATAATTCTGTAACTAGCCAACACCTACCTGTGTACGTATTCCTAATAGCACTAAAGCACCACATCTTATTATTCCAGTGTAACGTGATCACAGGAGCATTTTCATCCGTGCACCTGACATTAAACGAGGCCAAAAGATGAACGCCAGCCGAAAACACATTCACCTTTCATCCGTGTACTGTTCCTGCACTTTCTAGGTCTCCACTCTAGCATACGTGTAGTCGTGTACACAATAGATTATTCCAAAAATCACTGAGAGATACAGGAAATAGATACTTGATGAAGATTACTTAGAAAACTGTGCTAATGATCACCCGAAGCACTGCTTTTCGGGCTGGTTTAACCAAAACAGTTGTAGCGTTCCATGCAGTTCTGTGAAATGCAAGAGTTGCATTGACTGTCTGTTGATAAAATCTAAACTTACTGGACCTTCTGTTGATCAAATCTAAACTTGGTGGGCCTGTCATGGGTACAAGAAACATAAACTATACTTTCTCATCCCTGTTGTCTGTATGGTTAACCAAACTGACCTGTCTAATTGTGTACACCTACGTGTCTAATTGTGTACACCTACGTGTCTAATTGTGTACACCTACGTGTCTAATTATGTACACCTACATGTCTAATTGTGTACACCTATGTGTCTAATTGTGTACACCTATGTGTCTAATTGTGTACACCTACGTGTATAATTTTGTACACCTACTAGTTTAATTGTGTACACCTACTAGTTTAATTGTGTACACCTATGTGTCTAATTGTGTACACCTGTGTCTAATTGTGTACACCTACGTGTCTAATTATGTACACCTACGTGTCTAATTGTGTACACCTACATGACTAATTGTGTACACTTACGTGTCTAATTGTGTACACATGTGTCTAATTGTGTACACCTATGTGTCTAATTGCATACACCTGTGTCTAATTGTGTACACCTATGTGGATATGAACCAACGTGATAACTGTGAAAATTATTATTACCTGGCGGTAAAAAATCTAGCCCATAATGGGCATACTGAATCATTACAATGATATCATGTATACTATTCGTGTATACTATTCGTGTATACTATTCGTGTATACTATTCGTGTATACTATTCGTGTATACTATTCGTGTATACTATTCGTGTATACTATTCGTGTATACTATTCGTGTATACTATTCGTGTATACTATTCGTGTATACTATTCGTGTATACTATTCGTGTATACTATTCGTGTATACTATTCGTGTATACTATTCGTGTATACTATTCGTGTATACTATTCGTGTATACTATTCGTGTATACTATTCGTGTATACTATTCGTGTATACTATTCGTGTATACTATTCGTGTATACTATTCGTGTATACTATTCGTGTATACTATTCGTGTATACTATTCGTGTATACTATTCGTGTATACTATTCGTGTATACTATTCGTGTATACTATTCGTGTATACTATTCGTGTATACTATTCGTGTATACTATTCGTGTATACTATTCGTGTATACTATTCGTGTATACTATTCGTGTATACTATTCGTGTATACTATTCGTGTATACTATTCGTGTATACTATTCGTGTATACTATTCGTGTATACTATTCATGTATACTATTCGTGTATACTATTCGTGATACTATCTGACTATTCGTGTATACTATTCGTGTAGACTATTCATGTACACTATTCATGTATACTATTCATGTATACTATTCATGTATACTATTTATGTATACTATTTAAAAAAGTGACTTCTTTAAGTCACAACTGAAATTCATCCCCTTTAGTTGAATTTCTCATACATGTAGTTCACAAAACGTTCTAGTCAGTTAAAAAAAACATACACATATGGACAACTTGTGGATTCATTGTAAGTTGTAATCTGAGGTCTTCCAAGTGTGTTTCACGCAATATACAATAACTTTAAAAAATTATACGCCTAGTATATACAATGTTTATTTTTCAACAGGATGAACCCAGTGGCTGGTCATTTTACAAAAAAATTCAAATACAGGGTAGGGGTCAATTTAAAAAGAATTGGAATTGATCAATTCCATTCCAATTCCGGAATTGGAGCGGGAATTGGAATTGAAAGATTTTGAAAAAAATTAATTGAATTGGAATAGAAATTGAAAGATTCTGAATTGAATCGGAATTGAAAGATTTTGAAATGAATTGGAATTGAAAGATTTTGAATTAAATTGGAATTGAATAAAAGGAACTGAGCATCTGATATCTTTGTGATGCTGCGAAGGATATTTTACAGACAGTTGGGAGTATTGCTGTGCAGGCAGTGGTGTTTAATGACCAAGAAAAGTTGGACAATGAAGCCGTTGGACAAACATTACCCAGCAAGTAATCAGTGGATGAAACTGATGAATGGGAAGTCAATTAGGCTTGTCCTACTGCCTTGTGTGAATGAGTGCTGGCTGGGGACTGCCTCAAAGAACCACTGTAATTGCCCAGATAACAATCACACTTTCCCAGGCAGTATCACTAATGCAAATGACAGTAATACCAGTGAAGCCTGGACAGTGGGACATCTCCAAATAGTCGAAAGTGTAACCAGTTAAAGTTCAAAGATTGCCAGTGCAAAATAATCCCAGTGAAGACTGACAACACTTGTAGATTATAACCAGAATGTGACAACCATCATTTATATAAATGGTGTAAACAATAAAATCTATAATTAAAACTATCACAATTATTTGGTTACCATAGGTGTTTATAGTTCTATCCTGTCACGCCCTGCCCAGATGTCAAGTAAGGAATGGTCTCTACACCAATCTGCCTTCCGAGCACTGACATGGGAATGGGGAATCCCCTTACTGGATCTGTTTGCAATGAAATGGAATCACAAACTTCCACTATCTGTGTCCCCCATTCCAGATCCATCCGTTATTGGAGTAGAAATAGTTTATCAGAAATAGTTTATAGTATGTACTATATTAAAACATATATGACATTTAGTAATTTTATTATTATTTTAACATAGTCAAGACCTGTCAAGAAGTCAGTCAATTAAACCATTTATAAATTAGGCTGGTCACTTTTCCAGACAGCAGGCAGTGGACTTGGTTTCTCATCAGCATTCAGGATGCTTGATGAAGGCAGGGTAGCCGTAGCCAATGGTTGATCAGTACAAATGGTATTGCAGTGCAAATACATACTGTCTAACATGCGTCATCATTAATCAAGTTAATGATGACTCTGGTGCAATGACAGTAATTGTTAAGTAGGTGATGTGGAGATGTGACGTAGGTGAACAAGAGCAGACTTGGTTGAACTCTGATATTTCAACTATGCAGTGAAATCAGTGATGTCTGGATTAAAATGCAATGCAATAAAATTTCACTGATTGAATTCTTTTGGTTTGCGTGATTATGCACTGTGTGTTATATAGTGAATATATAATTATATAAATGGATCTATACATAAGACGCTGTATCCCCCCCCTGTATGCACATTAATCGTATAATTTTATGGTTAACTTTTGTTACATGAATTGGAACTGAATGATTATAGATGGAATTGGAATTGAAAAACACGGAATTGAAAGAAATTTAATTGGAATTGTAAAAACAAATTAACT
The DNA here is from genome assembly GCA_025642075.2 of Ridgeia piscesae. Lineage (NCBI taxonomy): Eukaryota > Metazoa > Annelida > Polychaeta > Sabellida > Siboglinidae > Ridgeia > Ridgeia piscesae. The sequence goes on from JAODUO010000971.1 coordinate 23,230, forward strand.
TAAAGAAACTGAAGTGGAATTGAATAAAAGGAATTGCAATCGGTCCATACAAGGGCTGATTGATCACACGGCCTTAGGAAACGTGTCCACAGAACACCAGTTGGAGCAGCTGAAGGCGACATTACAGTTGTCACAATTGGTGGCAACTGCTTGGTCCGATGGCACCATCTTGGATTGTGCCATTGCCTACAACATCCTACTACATCAATGGGACCAAGCTCTCCCCTGGTGTCACAAGATGAACGGGAACGCCTTCCCACTGCTCCATTTGGGGATTCGTCACTGTTCGATGATCTCGCAATTTTTGCGGGACAAGGTGGCCAGTCAGCAATGGGACGATGCGCTATGCAGGGGCTCGGAACCTTTCGCCACATCGGTCAGCACCGGCTAGTTGCCTAGATCTGCGCCACGACGGTATGCTTCTATGCTCGCAGCCCTTTCTATGGAGACGTGGTTCAGGACGTCCCTTTTGCCACCGAGGAGGACGACGACACATATCGTGACTATCTGTGTCCCATCACTCAGGCACTGGTCAGTCCAACCGTTGCATGACCATTGACCCTCGACCCTCTAGACATACCATGACAGGTGGTCTTGTTATGTTCTTTGCTTACAAGAAAGGTGGGAGCTCGATTGTCCCTGTTCTGCGATGTCTGGAGACGAAGGAGATGCAGCGAGTGGGTGTGCAATGTTCTGGAAGTCGGTTTCCGTCTTCGGTTCCGAGAGTGTCCCCCATGACGTGTGCCCCATCTGCGTTTGTAGACTAGGGCTCTATCATGATGCACACAGCCCCCCGGTCACTGATACAGTCCATGCAACAAAACATTGTAGAGGTAGTCTGCGACACTACATCTCCCGGGTTTTACAGTCATCTCTTCCTTGTCCCAAAGAAGTCAGGAGGTTGGAGACCAGTCATCGACCTCTCATTTCTCAACTCCTTCCTAGAGGTTCCCCACTTCACGATGGAGAGTGCGGAAAGCATTCAGCGATCTCTCCCTCAAGACGCCTGGGTCACTTCCATCGATCCCGTTGATGCCTATTTCCACATACCCATCCACAGAGGTTACCGAACATTTCTTCGATTTCAGACTCAGGACACCATATACAAATTCCGGGCACTACCGTTTGGCCTTTCTCCATCACCTTGGATAGTCACCAAGATTATGACAAGGATAAAAATGCTGGTACACATGATGGACATCTACCTCTGTCAGTACCTGGACGACTGGCTCATTTACTCGCCATCTTATGACCATCTCTGAGACACTGTACAAGTGCTCAATCTCTGCCACACGATGGGCCTCCTCATTCACGACAAGAAGTCGGAACTGATCCCAACACAGAAATTCCTTTTTCTGGTATACCAGTTCGACCTGGTTTCCTTCCAGGTCACTCCAACTCTGGATCTATATCACAAAATCACAGCACTGATTCACTCATTCATGCTCAGCCAAGGAGGATGTGCTCATACGTGGCAGATCCTGCTACAAAAAAATGGTTCCTCTGGGACGGCTGCACACAGCGAAGCCCAACATTGCATCTCTCAACATTGGGACTTCAATGTTTCAACCAGCAACTTGTGGATCCCTCTTTCTCCCACGGCGAAGGAGGATCTCCAATGGTGGACGTCAGCACACAATGTTCTGAGAGGAGCACCAATTACCCCGACAGAACCAGACACTCAGTTGTTCATGGATGCATCAAACATCGGCTGGGGACCACACTGGAATGCATTGATGGTGTCCAATGTATGGACAACAACCAAGAAAACACTTCACATCAACGTACTCGAGTTAGAAGCCATACACAGAGCCATGCTTCTCTGGTTGCAGAAGCTAATAGTCCTGACAGTCCTGGTTGCACCAGACAACTTCACCATAGTGTCCTACATCAACAAGCAGGGCTGAACAAGGTCAATACAGCTGTGGAGATGGACCAAGAAGCTACTCCTCATGTGTCAGGCCAACCTAATAGTGCTCCGGGCACGACACATCCCTGGGAGATTGAACGTTCATGCAGACATTCTGTCACGCCCTTCCCAGATGTCAGGTACAATATGGTCTCTACATCCATCTGTCTTCTGAGCACTGACACGGGAATGGGGAATCCCCTTACTGGATCTGTTTGCAATGAAGTGGAATCACAAACTTCCATTATTTGTGTCCCCTGTTCCAGATCCATCAATTATAGGTGCAGATGTTCAAGCATTATCACTTGTCAGCAATGGTTATTATTATCTCAAGTTATGGTAATTAGTTATTAAGCCAAATGAGGTAGAAGAATGAAAGCAGCACTTGCTTCTCGGAAAACATTGCTAAAATGCCTAATAAATATGGCTGTAGTTGTGGTAAGTAAAGCAAAGGTAAGTTTTTATATAGCGCAGTATCCAGTCCTTAGGACTGCTCTAAGTGTTTTTACACTTTACTTCCCCAGCAGACCTGTTCAATTAAATACCATCTCAACTTCTCTGGGAAGCATCCAGCCACATGCTACAATTAATGTGCGAAGGCTGCTCGTACACATATCCACCACTATCTATAGCCAGGTACTTGTTTATACAGCTGAGTGGACTCGAGCAATGTAGAGTGAACAAACTTGCCCAAGGTGTTAACACCGCAGCACAGGGTTCGAACCTGGGTTTTCTTAGTCGAGAGTTCGAAGCTCTACCCCTGAGCCCTTGCGCTGTATATATCACCACCTTACAGTCCCAGTGTAAAGTGGTGATATATGCAGTATGCTATTTATTTATTATGGAGAATTTGTAAAATTCTATATCTCCATGTTGAAAACTGAAGCCGAATAAATAAGTCAAATAAATAGATTAAGTAACTTTTATATAATAATTTAGACAAATAAACTGGTTAAATTAATAACGAAATAAAAAATAATGAATCACCATTAATCAAAAAGTAAAGCTGTAATTGGTTTCTGTGTATAGAACAACCCATTGTTGTGCTCTAATAGGTGGTTTTCATGGTACCTAATTAGTCATAAGCAGTTTCTAAGTAAACATTTGATGTGGTCCTCAACAATGAAATAAGTCCCACTGCTTCATCTCACATTTTGAAATGCTGGCCAAAAATAAAACCACAGGGTTAATTGACTCACCAGTTGATCTAATTGCTGCAAAAACAAGTTATGATGCATTTTGAAAAACACATTTTACTGAGAACCGAACATAAGTGCACGAAATATGCTTTTGATGGAATGAACATTCAAGCAGCAATACTCAGTCCTTCAGATTTCTTAGAAATGTCTTTCATTTGTACAAGGTTAAAAACTCTGCGACCTGTAACGTGGCACCTTAATATTGGTGTCGTTGGAAAGTAGTTTTGCTACTCGTTCATGTCAGTTAGTTAATTAATAGATCAAATATGATAGATAGTCTTGTTAAACTCATTTTGTGTGATGGATGGTCGTGCATTCTGAGAAAGCATATAGATTCTTCCTTATTTTGAAACTCAAAATTTTTGATGTGCTTGGAAGTAAATATTCACAGGTGGCAACATGATTTAATAATAACGTTTGATGAAAACACTTTAGTGCAGGCAACTTTTACAGTGTGAACCATTACGGTATGCAAGAGCTAATCATGTCAATGCTTGCTTAGTTTCAATTAGTCTGACCATGGACTGGGAGACCAATACATTAAAACGTACTTAAGTACTTTTAGGTACATTTCGTTGACAAAGTACTTAAGAAGAACTAGTCTACACAGTAAATCTCATCTGCGTCAGACTTGCATAAGTCAGGTCTTCGCTCATTTTGGACAAAATTCCTAGGAATGGTTGATTTATAGAAATGTTTAATGGTTGATTTATTTTCCATAAAACTACAATTTTCCCATCTAAGTTAGGTTTTGTAAGTTGGAACTTTGTGTACTCGAACTGGGTCAATCCATTTGATCCAAGCTATGTGTTTTTCTCACCAAAATCTAGTCATAATACGAGACAAAGCACCAACAATGGACAATTGGACACTGGTTCAATTCACTTGGAAAATATCAGATGGCGTAATATGGAGTAATTTAAACCATGGAACAAAATGAAACCGGAAACACTTCAAAACTTCAACATTTATAAAAAAAAGTATATTTCATTACAGGTGCTGAAGGGTAAAAATGCGACAATAATGCAGTCACCTCATCTCAAACATGGACAACTACGATGAACTGTGGGTGATAAGTACTATACTATATCTGTAATGTTGAATCGTTCTCGTGAGCCAGGGGTTGTTACTAACCCTTGGCCGATTGTTGGTATGGTCAAGACCAAAGAAACTGGCTATTCTAAACCATTTCCTGGGCACCAAGACATTTGATGCTTGGAAACAGTGAAATTGGAAAGTTTTGGGCTTAGGAAGCTACACTTGTTGTTAGCATTGGAATATCATATCTTTGGTTAATTCACTTTTGCATATAACTCAAATGAAATCTCTTGGTTTGATTGAATCAGCCGTAAATGTGGTTTACCAAAATAATCAACATTTCGGGAAGTTCTTAAGTATTTCCGTAGAAGTACTTTTTGGTAGACTTAGTAAAAATTCAGTGGCAAAATTCAAAATTATGAGATATGTTCATAGAAGCTGGCACATAGATAGTCCATTTAGAAATTAGTCAGCTCTGATGTTAACTGCCTTTATATAATTTATCTATGAGCCAGTGTTTCTGTACGGAAATGCACTGATGTGTCACAGTGTGACTTTTCTCCAATGTAGTTAAGTACAACATAACAAAATACCACCAACAATGTACTAACGACATAACAATAAATACACGACCATACCACCAACAATGTACTTACGTATAGAATCACTTTAGTAAAACTGCTTCTAATAATGCTGCCTCTACAACTGGTTTATCCTGCTGTGAATCCAGTCGTCCTGACTAGCTTCATTCAGTCAATTTGCGTATTGCGCACTGCAGACCAGAGTCAATGGTTTAAAACACAATGTATGTCTAATTTTTTTAATGGTGTAACAATATGAAATGTTGTCCTATGAAACATGGTATGATAGGAAACGACTGCTGTGAAAATATGTAGGTAGTTTTTTGTAGATTTGCAACACAAAGGGTTGTTCTGTACACTACGTACACATAGGTTATAGCATTTACCGGGCACTTAAGCATATTAGCATTACAATACTAGTCCACTATCTAGATCAAACTGCTTTGTATTGTGTTGTTGGTTTAAAAACTTCCACATATTTTTTATCAATAAGGAATATTTTTTCGAGATAGAATTTCAACAAAACAATGATATCGCTTTTCCTTCTTCTTCGAATTAGGCTGCCTCCATTTCCTCTAATCAGTCTGCTTGGTCTCCCCTTGGAGATTAGTATTGCTATAACCAACATTGTGCCACTAACTTGACCGAGGCAATAAAGCTTGATAAAGCCAGGATATGGTTCATAATTTTTATTGTGACATATGCAAAACTGCTAAAGTAGTGGATCCACCAATCATCCAAGACTACATTAGTTTCAGTTTCATACTCCCCGTGCCTATCATCAACCATTTACATCCCATTTAGCTATAAACATCCAATCCACCCATTTCCATGCCCCAATGTCCGTCCAACCACTTTGATGACACTTGTTGACACATATAGGTAATGTCATCTGTGAGCTAATTATGTAATATGTGTCAGGTGATTTCTTTGTGTTCAAAACTGTACATATACTAGAGGATGTGACATGGAAAATACTTACTGAATGATGTTTCAACATATCACAGTGTTTTGGTGAGTGAGGTGGCCAGGGCCATCTCACTATTTTTCTAAGCCACCTAACCCAAAATATACCAAAATTGCCACCTCTTATACCTATTTCCTGTGTCCTTGCTGACTATTTACTAGCAGTTTATATAAGCCACAACATGTTTACATGTTAACTTGTAATTTCTTTCCCCACTATATGCCAGGGAATAGATTAAAACAAAGTTTATAATGTATCTTTTTGAAGCTAGATTTTAAAATATGCCCTCAGACTACAATAGCATCGTATTGTGCCTTCAACGCTTGCCCAGTTCACCCTGCCATCATTTTACCCAGGGGAAACACTATCCATCGACTGCAACAACATTGTACATTTACATACCATTTTCTTCCTGCATAAAGGTTTGGTTCCACACACTTAATTTTAAGACATCCGTGTAGTATATTTAAAAAAATATTAATCCTGCTATGCATAATTAATTTATCTTCAAGGTACGCACAATGTGGAATGCTAGATAATAAAGTACAACATTATGTTTAAAAATGTCCTAAAAGTATATGCATCCACATCTTGTTTTGTGTGTGCTGAATGTGCATACATTTTGTGTGTGCTGAAAGTGCATTAATTTTCATTAAACTCATGGGGTATAATGGGGATTAATGAGTTAATATCTCATGCTCAATAGTATCAATTAACAGTTCCATATGCAACATTAAAATAATTCACAGTATTAGACTTTCACGTTAACGAGGCGAGCCCTCACACTGGCAAACATTATAATCCAGCATTAGTTGGTATTACACTGTACAACAATGTTAACAAAACTGTCATTGTCCCTTAATTAGGTTATGGACATTGCCACGGCCCCTGGCCATAAAGACACGTGCGAGAAATAACGCCAGTGGCAGTCGCAAGGGGTGTCACAGCCGGGTTATTATTTATGTAATTTTATAGGTATTTATAACTAGCGCCGATGATGATGATGATATGACGTGACACGAGTAATATAGGATTATAAAGTTCTGCTCACATCCTTTGCGACATACATAGATGAGATTGCGTGGTAAATCTTGCGTGTCCACTATAGAACCTACTGGGGCGGTTCACGAGAACAATTTCACCGAAACATACACACGCTCGTCTGACAGCTACTTGTTTCCGGTCGAGAGATATCCCGTGAATTAGCCCTGGTTACCCAGACGCCGTAAGGTGGCAGCACTTTTAAACCCCCCACATTCACAGTAGCCGTAGGGTCGAGTGCGTAAACGTTGGAACCAATCAAAATGGCTTTTATAAACAGGGTTCTGGTTTAGGCTTTTAGTACCTTGCAAATCGGTAGGTGGCAGGGCAATCGCTCAGCAGTCGGCTCGGGGAATCGCTAGGTGGGAGGGCAATCGATGCTATCGGAAATGGCGCGTTATACTCAAATAGTGTAATTTTCATGCAAAACACTGCAGTTAAAAATACGCAAATAATACACGAATATTAGATATGTAAAATAAATATATTAATAATGTTTATTGAACAATTTTACATTTTATTTAGTAATTTAACGCCCTAATGTCAGCCGTGGGATGCTGGTTCTCGTAATCAATGGGTTAAAATGTCATTCGTGGACACCTGTTTTAGTAATTAATTTAGTTGTCATGTACCGTTGAAACAACAGGATTATGAACTCGTCCAGTTTGGATAACTACATGTTTTTCGATTCTTGTGATTACACTTGTTGTATTTATATGTTTACTATTTACTCATTGTCGTTGGTGAACATGCTTTATTTTGGTCTAATACATTTTTAATGAACATTTTTTTATGTGTACAGTAAATATTAATAAAACAAATGAAGCCTTCCCTACATAACTTATTTTTTCACCCGTCCTCGGTTTATATTACGCATAATTTGAAAATTAACTGTTCGGTCAGTTTGGCACTAAATTGTGTCTCACTTGAAGGGAGCCTTTACGGAATCCGCGACTCGCATATGCTTCAAACATTGCTTTTTTGCACGGTTTTCACGTTTACGATATATACACTATTTCTGGTGATATTGTATTGGAGTGTGTTTTAATCGTGCTATTGTTGGTGTAACTTAGAAATAACTAGGTTATATGTATGTACTGTTAAACTTAGTCGTTGAATTAGTCTTAAAGGGGAACTGAAACACAGCTGTAACATTCCATATACCTAAATGTATACTATATAAGTATACATTAATGGTGAAAGAAGCATATTCACTTATCAGACAAACTGGGAAAAAAATATTTTCAGTGCCTAAATCGTCGTCATAGAACACTGCGTAACGCCATCTTTATTCCAAGCCGAGTGGTTTGATTACCTCCTATCTAGCCCATGTAAAATTTTGGTTTCTTTCGGTTTTCTTCGTTATTAGACATTTCTGCGCAAAAACAAAGAAGGTCCTATTATACACAAAAGGGGGTCCTATGTGTCAACAAATAATATTTATTTGCATTCGTAAAAAAAAGGTGAAATTATATTATTACGATTTTTAACCAATAAAAAATTCGAAACGTGACATTTCCCCAGAGCAGATTTTGACAGGCTTCAAGGGGCGGGCCTACCGAAAGGAAGGTCAGTCCGGACTATTTTTCTGTTGTTTAAAATTCGGAAGTGTTTTACGTTAGCGAGGAGCTACGCTATTTGCTAGTGGTTTTGGGATAAACACATAAAAAATGGATCCGACAGAGGAAGCATTTGTAGCACAAGTGAGAGAAGCATCTATAGCACAAGTGACACACGTAAAGCCATTAATTTTGTTAAACCCGCGTGCGAGCCGAGGTGCGGGGCCCAAATTAAACCCCCCCGAGAGTCGACGAGACGGCGAGAAAAGATCGCAATTTTTATGGAATCGAGGATGTTTGTTTTTGGGGAACAATGTAATGTGGCATTGTGTTTGTTGGATACTGCGTCCCAATGTCGACGCACATCGAATTTGTATGTTTCTGGAGAAAGCTGGGTTGCCCGACCGTGCTGACAGATGCCTGCATGAGCTATGCCTATGACTGACCAAGACATCGTCAATGACACAATGTTGGGAATATCGGTCTGTTATCTAGGGCGATTTGCGTGCAGACTGTTCGTTCGACCAAAGTAGGTAGTAGGTAAGTAATATGTAGTTCAACAGGTATCGAAAAAATATTTTGCAATTCAAACCTAAACAGAGCAATTATACTTGTATGGCCATGCACACAATGACACATATTAAATAAAAAATAAATTCTATCTTCGAATTCGTAACGTAAATCTTTGTTACAAACTTATTTTATTTTTGACAGGATGTTACATGATGTGCATCCTTTTAATATAATTATTTAATTTCCTTTTAAAAATGTTAATACAATTTGTTTAATTTATGTAAATAATGTTATTTAGATATGCTGCTGCCATCAATTTATAATATAGTCTAAAAAAAAAGATGTGTAATAAGGACATTGTCAATTCACATGAGAATATTGAATTGGAGTTTTAATGTATTGTATACAGTATATTGGATTTTCGGGTGTATATGTTATCAACACCACAATCATAAATTCATGTGTTTGAAAAACAAAATTTAACAAAAAAATTATTTGTTTGAAACGCGGATAATTTTATTAAAGTATTTCAAAACAAATCAACCAATGCCTGACTTCAGATGTGATATTGATGAATTACACAGTTTTGCCAATTACTAATAATCATTAAAGATAATGATTGTTTACTATAAATCAAATGTCAGAATGTATGGTTAGCTGCAATCACCTGACATGTTCAATGGGATGCTTCCAACAGGCAGCAGGCATAGTATACTAGCCGGGGTTTTTTTGCAGGTGCAAAAAAGGGGAAAATTTTGTTGTTGTAAACAACAAAATTTTTTTGTTTCTCATTAGTGTCAGAACTGCTTGAGTCATCATCAGTGATATCGCTGTCACCCCTACCGCAGATTCCACTTCTTCAAAATTTTTCCCTTTCTGACTGTTGCAGACAGAATGATCTGAAGATGGAGACAGTGAACTGGGACACCCGAAGTGTCACCCAAATTGACTAGACTGCCATGGTCAGTTGAAGAAGGCATGCAGGACTGCACGACAACTTTGCATACCCATGGTCATGATGAATATTCACGGGAACAACAATATCATATGTATTAATTGCTGCATTGATGAAGTATCGCAGGGGAATTCACTGGCTCTGTTTGAGTTTGACACTACAAGTTAAAGGTTTGCAATGTGACATCCATACTGCCATGAGGGACAATGTCATCTGGTGCACAGGACCCTTTTGAAAGGTGTGCTTGGTATTTTGAATCCTTCATCTGAAAGAATGATACATATGTAAGATGGTATGTATCTTCTGTGATATACATATAAATAACAATGTTTTGTCATCTTTTGTTTTCTCATTGCAGTACCTATGTCATAAAAAACCACAGAATAATTCAACTTATAATTGGCATTTCGGAAAGTGTTCAGGATCTAATTTTGTGTAGATGCATCTGTAGATATTGTAACGTACTATGCACGAGAAATCAAAATTTTTATTGAATTATTCCACAGGCCCCAGGGGTCCCCAGACTATTTTTCCACAATTGTTAAACAAATCTACTTTTGCATGGCTGTTGCATGGGGGGCTCTGTACACAAGAAATCTGTATTTTATTGCATCATTCAAGGGGCCCCCCAAAAACACAAAGTAATACTGGTGATTTTTTTTTGAGAAGATCCCTTGAAATGACCCCCATATCAGTTTTGTGTATTGGGTATCTGCTTGCTGGCTTGTCTGCTACTGCTAGCCGGGTCACTAGTCAACTCTGTCTCAATGAGACCAGTGGACAGGGGCTGAGCAGGGTTTTTTTCAACCAGGGAACATTCCTGCAATAAATAGAACATTACCTTTTCAATGGTGCATTCTTGCGAATTCCATTATATGACTAACCTTCCTGGCATATTTTAATTAATATTTTGTTCTGAGTCATTCAGACATCATTACAAACAAAAAAAACCCACTCCTACATAAGCAGCTCAATAAATTACATAGTAAACCAATTATGCCCCCCAATATAAGGAAATAAAATTTTTAAGTTAGTTAGGTGCAATCAATGTCCTCCTTGTTCCAATCAGAGACACCTTTTTGGGCCATAATCAAAGTCATACTTGCATTTTCCAAAAATACAAATGTCGGCTTTATTCTAAATATAATATTTTGTTTTTAATTTAAGAATATTTTTACATTGGGGTTTATACATAATTTTTTGTGGGTGGGGTTTTACCCAATTGAGTTTTTCCGAGATATATAAGTTTTTTGTATTGCTTTGTATAAGGTTTTCTAAATAAATTTTTTGGCCATTTTCCTAATAAATACTTTTGGGAAGTGATTATGGAACCTTCCAGTTATCAAACACTAACTGCACTAACTGAACAATGCTGATGTATGCGGTATATTGAAAGCAGAATACATGCCTTATTAAAATATAATTTTCCTACTTTATATTCTTATTTTATAGTCTTATTTCTTATACACAGTAACACTATTCATTTCCGATTCAATATACTAGTCATTTTGGGTCGAAATCATTCTCCAACAGCCATTAGTACCAACAAATTTGAAGATTTATTTAAACACTCAAAGTTAGCAACATTTAAAGCTGACCTCTGTTGCAGTGGTTTGTCTTTTCATCATGCCCTAACTTTGACTGTGAACTGGTAAGAAATGAAAATGCACTAGAGAGATGATGGGGCTTCATCCAGGCAGTGATGTTTGTATTGGGTATGGATAGTCTTTTCACTCTTGCTAGGAAACACAGGACACACTAAGATTGTGATCTTATTGCCAAATTTTTCACTAGGCTGTTAACTGCAATTAGTAACAGCAGTCCTCTGTTGTACTTTCATCATGATGTTTACAACCCTTGCAGGTAACAATGCAGGCTATGGGCCAATGAAGGTTCTAAATTTTTTTTACTCATGTAACTATTAATTTTAATCATGGGATCAGTGATATTACTACCTCTGTCACAGACTATTCTGACCCCCAACTAAAACAAATGTGTGCTTGTTTGTCATTTGCAAAGCAAAACTAAATTCTTAAAGGTGAGATCCACATTTGGGTACATAATGTTTTGGGGAAAAAAAAACGTTGGTTATTTAGAAATTTATTAATCTGTAAATTTTTTAATATCGGACACTAGTGACTTATTATGTATGTCAAAACAATTACTAGTAAAAGATTGATTGTGTATTGTATATTTTGACCATGCATATTCTACAGCAAAACAGCAGAGGCATACATGAAGTTATACAATATTCTACTGCCTAAATTAAAATACTAAATGTGTTCCCAGGTAATATTGCCAATTGACTTGGGTTGTGAGGGGCAATGTCATTGGATAGAACATTAACATACTTAATAGTGACCCTATGTTAAGTGTGATTGATTCTGTAGCATGTTTTATTGTTGTTATACTCATTATTTCATAGAATTGTGCGATGCACACATGTAAAATGTTACCAGAAACAAATACAATGATACCATACTCATAATGACAATAATATTTTACTAACCTGCATGGCTGCTTCTCGCCATTTCCTACTTGTCGTTCTGGTCTCTGGCTTCGATGATAAAATGCATATAAACAGCACATCCTAGCTTGCATAATGTCAAAAAACAGTGTCCTCATGTAATGGCCAAGATTAACTTGTAAGCAAACTAGTGTTCAACAGACAGTATTCATAAGTCAACAGCTATGTCCCCAATTCTCTGCTGTGATGCTAAAACCTTGGGCAATTTTTTTTTCACTCTACATTGCTCCAGTTCACTCAGCTGTAAAAATGAGTACCTGCATGGCTATGGGTAGGGTGGATATGTGTACGAGTAGCTTTCGCGAAATTAACATAGTATGCTTCCCAGAGAAGTTGAGATGGTATATCTGATTGAACAGGTTGTCGGGAAAAAAAGTGTAAAGCGCTTTCAGCAACCTGAGGATTGGTTGCTGCGCTAAATAAGATCTTCCTTTATAAATTAGCAGCTAATAAAACCAGAGTTTTTTTCTTGAATGATTAAATCGGTTGATTTATGGGTTAAATCAATTACATTATATACGGTAGTGTTTTATTGAAAGCAGTTAACAGTCTAATTTAAATAATAACATAAATTTGTGTTTTGTGTTTCTGTTAATTAATTCCAAGTAATTTTAATATGACTGACAGTTTTGACTGTTGTTACTAATTAGCGAGTCACTCTAATTTGCATATGACGACGAGTATTGTTTAAAATAAACGTCATACGCATGATGGTCGTAGCTGTCATTTCTTTTTATGTCATTATCTTGAAGAAGGTTATTCCACCACCGGCGACTGTCTATGTCAGAAAAAAAGTTTACTTGTACCTAGAGACTCGAGCTATTTTTAGCCCCAAAAAGGGGTTGGTCTAGGTACAGCTCGCCCGGGGAACTGTTGACCTAAATCCGTGGATTATATAAACATTCTTTATTTACATTAAATAATACTGTCCACACATATTTTTACTTTATTACATTCATATTTCTTATTACATTTAAACTTTGCTTAGGTAACATTCGTATATTATACAGACGATGAAATACAACTTTGGGAAATAAATTGTAGTCGTAACGATACACGTTGGTACTCGTAAGTGCCGAGTGGCTTGGCAACAACAAGCTGGTTTCGGCATGTAATTTTTACGCGCCGCTTCACCTTCCAAATAAGGAAATCGTGTCCGGTTTTCCCTCTCAGTTCACCAAACATTACTTTGTCGCTGCGTACTTTTATGCAAACAAATCGGCCAAAAATGCACCTGTGGCTTTGATCGAGACTTATGTTTTTATGTTCAGTGTCTCTTTTCTGTCACGTTTGTAATTAGGCTTGAAACGGCGTTTGAAAGTGACCACCGCAGACTCTTTCGAACTTTCCGCCGGCGGACACGCCAACTTCATCATCTCTAACCTGCTTTTTCGGCAGGAATCCTTTCGTGGAAGGTGAAAAGTTGCTTACTAACAATCATAGTATATCTATTAGCTATACAGTGCATTAAATTGTTTAATTATGTTTGTTTTAATGCGTTTGGCCCGTTTTTGCGAGAGCTATGCTGCGTCGCCTATCGACTGGCGGCTTCCGGGATTGTAGGCAACACGCCAGTCAAACCGGAAAAGGCCCTAGGCAAGATGGCAGCGCCCTGTGTTGAAAGTAGCTCAGTTTAAAAAAATATTAAAAATATACCGTGACACTGTGCTTGTCAAATTATGGTGACAAGTGCTGTAAATTATATGTTCTTATGTTTGGGCTGTGGTTGTTCAGCCGCTTCACTCCCCCTTTAATGTTAGATACTACCATTGTCTTGTAGGTAGAAACTACTTGTCAATTGTGTACATTTACTGTATTGTTGCTGATTGTTCTTGTGAGCTATTTTTCTAGTACGACAGCATGACGTCTCATTCGTTAGCTGTGTTTTCCGACTCGATATACAAGTACCTTCCTTCAACTGTGGATGGCATCGAGTTTGAACTGCATTGCAGACGTGGTGCGTGTGTTGATGGCATACGCCGAGGTAAGATATATATTTGTGTAATGAATTCATGCGGGTCTAGCTGGTACTCCAGAATGTTGTGTAGCATGTTTGATGACGCAAATTGTTAGTGTTACAAGTGAATGATGACTTTTTGTTGTTGCCAATGGCAATGGCTGTGAATAAATGTGGATATCCAGTGGCCACAGTTTAAAGTGGGCTTTGCAGTTTTCTTAATTAGTGATTGATGTGGAAGCACGTGCATATAAGACTAGCTACGCTCCTGACAATGATGTTTAAAATCTATAATCCAAAGTAAGTTATTTTACTCCACGTATCAAAATGTGAATACTTACGGTTTGGATAAATGTTGATAATTATTTAATTTACAACTTAACTAATTTCAGAGTTAGCTGAGGTTGAGCTGAAAGTTGTCGATGCAGTCCTGTTGCATGTGGCAACAAATAACATGGCAGCCATATGGAGTGACATCCGTCGACTTGAACCCTACGTTACTTCAACATCGCAGACTGATTCAAGCTGCCAAGGATGCATACCCCAGAGTGCCCATCATAGTGTCTGGTGTACTCCCGCGTTATGATAAGTAAGTTGACTTTTAGAGTATATAGTAATAAGTTAATAACAACAATAAAATTATCCAAAATACTAATAGGGACATATTTAACAGTCAGTACAGATTGAAACTGATGGTGTTTCGTAAAGAAAATAAATAAGTTGTGTAAGGAATTATATTTTCAGAATGCTGATTTACAATAACAGCTTTCATTTACAAAAATTCTATATATAGAAGGCAACAAAATACATTAAACATGTACCCAGTCTATATAATTTGGATAGTACCACATAAAATAGTTTTATGGTGAGTGAAGAATAGTTGTGCTTCTTTTCTGCAGTGAAGACTTGCACAACACCAGCATCTTGTACAATATCAGACTGCATCAGATATCTCCCCAGATTGCTGGTGTTACATTCTGGGATTGGGGCGACATCTTCACTCGACCAGCATTGTTCAGCGTTGACGGCTTGCACCCATCACGCGAAGGCAACACCTTGCTCCATGCGACCACAGCTAACCGAGTCCTGCAACTACTGTCACATGACAGTAGGGTTGCTCGTGTCATGTACGTTTAAGGTGGCACTGCTTGACATGAGGAATGTATTGTTATTTACCTGAGGTGTATTATGTTGTATGCATAATGTGCTGCTAAGACATGTGAATGCTGGTGCATATAGTAAAACCAAAGTTGAATGTTTACAGAGAGGCGGCGATGGTAGCTGCGGAGCTGTCGCGCACCCATGCAGACCATCGGCAACGGATGGAAGCAAGGTGCGAAACAACACTTCCAGGATACTGCAACCCTCCAACTACCAGCAGGAGACAGCACCAGTCCGGGTGTATGGCAACTACACACCACCTGGTAGAGGCCACCCTTCTGGTCCTGCTATTGACATGCCCGAGTTGGAGGACCACATCATCATGAACGTTGCGGGAGTCTACATCGCCTTCCATCTCGGTCTGCTGCATCCATGCTGCACAGTATGTGTTGTGTTCAATGCAATTTGTGAAACTGTTTAAAACATGACAAAAGTGTGAATGGCCGCAATAGAAAAGATTTTGTTTTGAGAGAGGAGGGACATTGAAATGTTTTAATGCAGTCCAGGTTGCTTTGTGTAATCATTGTTTATAAATGTTCATTTCAGCACCACTCTGCCACGAGTGTGCATCAGCCGAGGAATCGACCCGAGAAGTCACGACAGAGACAAGTGCCACGTAGTCCTGGTATTCACTGTGCCTTCTGCACCAGGCATGTATTTATTTTGACGTCATTATTTGTTAACATCTGATCATAAGTTGATAATCAGAAAGTTGTATGGATGTGTGATTCAGCATAGAACATGGATGTTACCAGATATTCATAAGTTTAGTGGTGATTCATGTGTAGTACTGGTTCTGAATGTGTAAATATAGGTAAGTTATTAGTTATATAACACAGTATCCAATCCTAATGACTGCACAAAGTACTTTACACTTTATTCCCTGACAGATCTGATCAGTCAAACACCATCTTGACCTCTCTGTGCAAATGCTATATTATGATTGATTAGTTATATAATGTATATAAAGTAATGTAATACCTGTCCTTTTAAGAAATAATTTAACAAAACGAAATATGCTTGTTAATTAGTGTAAGATTATTCGAATTGTGATATTAATTGGTTAATTGAAATATAATGGATTAGCATTGTGTGCTTCTTTTGCAATAGTGGCAGCAGGTCGGACAATGTCTTCTTAGACCATGTGCTGACTGAACATCGCGACAAGTGCAGAGGTCCAGAGACGACTGGTGACAATGGTGGTCACTCGTCTTCATCAACTAAGTCACTGAACTACACATTGGAGACTTCAGTGTCTGATGCGAAGAATGCCAGGGGAACATGCGGAGGTCCAAACCCTCCAAAGGTAAGTAAGCAAGGTAAGTCTGTGTCACATTGTACAGTGACTAGGAAGGTATTGTTTCAGTCAACATTTCCAGAGGTAATTAGGTCTGGTAGAGTTGAAATAAATTATGAAACAAGCATGAAATGCACTTCTCTTGACCCTGATCAATATAATTGCATGCCTCCATTATGTCAGATAGATGAAATATTACAAAATGTAAGTGAGGGTGAAGCAGAAATTGTGCTCGACTATGGATGTTATTCAGTGGAAACTATGACTTTTCAAAAAATTTCATGCTGGTAAGGTTATTCAGGATCAAGTAAGAAATGAAATTGACTGGGCAAAGCAAGATAATTACATGACAGTAGATGCTGTTTCACATTTTGATAAAAACTATTTACAATCTTATTTAGAAATTGTTCAGAACCATGCTGAAAATGATGTAGTCTCTATAGCAGGTTATAAATACTACATCGATGATCTTACATACCTTTTTAGTGAACGATGGCTTTCAAGTTCTCTTATATATCAGATATGTGTAATGTTAAACACCAAATTAAAATTTAAATTTAAAAACCCTTTGGGATATTGTGCATCAGATGTAAGCTCAGCCAGATTTTTTTCAAAAAAGTTAAAGAGTTTGCAGATATTAAGGAAGGGCAGCTGATTTTGATTATACCTGTGGGGTGCTTGATGGAACTTTTTTAGGACAGTATCAAATAACTAATGAAGATGGAAGTAAAAGTACTGTGAATTGTAATCACTTTGCACTGGCAGTGTATTCATTAGAATTTGATTGGTAATTTATGCAGACACTCTTGGGTGGGGAATACCAGATACAGTTAAAACCATAAATTTTGAATGTTGCACAGAAAATGGGGAAAAACCCTGTCCTTTGTATAACATGTGTCACCAATCTGGTAGTAATGTAAATAATGCTACACACCAATGCACAAATATATGTGCACGTAGTTATCCTTTACAGACATGTTCCAGTTTCTGTGGTGTTTCAGTAATTGTAGGTGCCACATTGGCATGTTTATGCCGTAACGGTTTCTGTGGTCTCTCTGGTATTAATTCACAACTGTCATATGGTAATATTGCTTATCTTAGAAAAATATCATTGTATTCAAATTTTTTGAGAAGGGTGATAATGCACTGGATTATAGCAGGCACAATTAATGTGAATATGTTAGTAGTGAATCTTCCTAGCAGTAACAGACAGGAATGCAAGAGTACACTAAATGCGGATGGTCCACACACTGAAGGTGATGAAAAGTACATGCAGCGGTGTGAGAATATGGGTAATTTTATATTTGCTACTACTATTACTATATGTACACGTACAAGTCTAGAATATTAATTTTATGGAAGGCTTATTATATTTATCTTTTATCTGTGTAGAATGGCTATGAGTATGAGATTTCTGAAAATATGCTACTTTCACGAAGGCTGTATATTTACTGGTGAAAATAAGCCATTCACATCCCACGGGTGACTGGCACTGTTCTAAGTCTAACTGGCCTACCCTGGGTAGTCGCAGGTTTTAAATTTTTGTATGACATTTTATTCAACTTTTAACAAACGATGTAATTATTTAGATTTAATAATTTTTGTTGTTGCATGTTTAAGGAGTGAATACTTTTAAATAGCTGTTGAGTTAGATGGCAAAACTTGCAGTTTCAAGGGACACAAAGTCTTTTGTGTTTTTTTATTATTGCAAAACATGTTATACAGTATAAATTATACCTATTATAGCATACCGACTGTCCAAAGATGCTTTCATGTCCTATTTTGGTTTTGAAATAAAAGTGGTAAGTGTACTTATGTATCGTTTACATCAACCATGAGGCATTTTCAAAATTTGAGACGGAAATGCATGATCACGTGATGCGTTATCACGTGAACACAAGTTGCCGGCTTCATATTTGTTGTCACAACAATGGGGGTAAGAGAAAGCCCCCCTGGGGTTCCCCTAAGGTTGCCTAAAAGAAACGAAAAAGTGGCAGAAGGTCTGCTTGACACGTACGTTTTCCAACTTACATCTTGTGCCTATACACTATAGTGACTGACATCACATCATTAATGATGGTGCCTCGTGACAGTCATGTCAACTGTTGTTTATGCGACAGTGGTCAAGGCATTTTAAAATGTTGGCTTATTGCATTTACCTACAGATTTAAAACAATTTATCCATAATATTACTTATAAAGGACATTGTGAATTTTTTTGAATTATTATGAAGTGTTTATTTTGTTATTAAAATAAAGACATGTGGTAGCGCTCCCATGCCTTGTAAACCCCACTGCAGTCCTCGGCATATTCTACGCTGACCTTAAGTAGAGTTGTTACTGTTGCACTTAACTTGATGACCTGGCAGAACTATCATGCTGGTCAGATGATGCTGCCACCGAGAAACATTGTATCTGCATTCTTCTACAGCCCACATGTAGGTCTTATGTCATAGTTGTTTGTGTTGCAAATTAATTCCTGTTTGTTTGGCAACCAAGATGCAGGCCATAATGAAGAAAGCATTAATATTCCTGCATATATACATTGATACGTAGGCAAACTTGACTGTAGATCAATGCATGTCAGAGATGTCACAAAAGCAGCTGAAGTTATTAAATAGAATCAATGCGTGTGCACACAACATGTAATGTTTGCATAAGGAACACCAGCAGGATGTGAACCTGCCACACACAACACTGAATCGATATTACCATAAACTGTCCAAGTGAACAAAATGGTTAGACAAACAACTGACATTGCTTTTGCATTACAACGCAGTATTCTAAATGCAATCAGTCACAACGGTATTTTATATTATGAGAAAATTGTAATTTATCTGACAGGAATACATAATTATTAGTATACAATCTAAAAAAAGTATGCAAAAAATTCATTTTTCTGAATAACACTGCTAACTGTGTTTTGAACTCTTCTTTTGTGCAAACACATCCTCCGTCATTATGGATGTCAAACAGCCTATTTGAACGATTGTTTCTACCTGAAAAAAAGACAAATTACAAAACCAGTACAGTTGTTTCCCACAAGCATGAATTCTTAATGGTGGGTTTTTACAACAGAACATGTTGCATTTTCTGACAATATTCAACATTTTCTCTATTTGATTATCATCTGTATGTCTAATGACATCCAAAATATGAATAGGGTATGTGTGATTTAATAAACATTAGGTTTAATGTGAGGTATGTGTATAAAATATTTATGACATTGCTTTATTGACTAATACAATGTAACTTTATAAAGGCTACAAAATTTTTCAAATTAGTGTCTTCGCAAGAATGACACTATTGGTGGCACTCCAGTCAAGAAACTGACAAGTCACATATGTAACAATTCTTCTCTACACTGCTCATTTCTCCTGTTCAAGGGTTTTTGGCCACATTCTGCCGGTCTATCCCATTTCCTTTGTTTCTTTTTCAGTGTCTCTGTGCTAAGCCTTCTCTTCACCTCTTACCTGGTGTTTCCATATCTTGGCTTAACAATGAGCGCTACATGAGAAAAATATAATAGTTGTTAAAATATAATGAACAAAAGCAGTCATTAAAATCCATCAATACACAGTTAAATCACAATAGATGCTTTTTAAACTACACGAATGTCCTCCAATATATAGTTAACCAGTAACTACAAGGCAACGTATCTTTCAATAATATATTTTTCCACAAACAGAACGAATTAATTGAAGTTTATCATGATAATGTGCTATAAAAGAGCAATTTCAAAGATATCCATGAAATTATGTAATTTATAAAATCTAGGAAAAAAGAGGGAATCCGGAAGTGGGAGACACTGGGAACATTCTGCCTATAGGACAATCTAATGGACTACTTGGGCTCGGGACTCCGCTTTGGTTGCTCCTTACAACGTTCCCCTGGCGAGAAACGTCACGACCTTCAAACCTCACAACTGATCAGTGCTACGAGAAAGGGAGGGAGTATCTGCCCCTAAGCCCGGCGTGCCATTGCCGGATGTGACGCTCCATATTGCGAGCATCACGTGATACACCCTTTGCCACAAGGCATCGAATACACATCTGTTACAATTATAATAGCAATTTCCTTCCTTTATATACCATATAGTGTTTGACTGTCGAGATTGTGGTATCAACTTGTCAGAGCTTAAACTGATATATATATTTCCAGTGAAGTTATTTGTATTTTAGAATAGCGTTAAAACTTCGTTCATATGTTATAGTATATCATATGACACATTAAACATGTTAACATGTGAAACTATAATTATTCATCCATGCAGATTTATGGATAGGTATGTTTTACAACAGGCGACGTGAAACCAAGATGGCGCACCCATCGTCGCCATTTTGTCCTTCATAATATGTAACGAGGAATTACTTTAAAATGTTGATACATAATTCGCATAATTCCATATAACTCAAATTGGTAAACAAAAATACATAACATAAAATAATAAACATATAACAGATGTAGACTTAGACAAATTTAGCTATTATATTTCAGATATTATCGACACAATTAGCATAGTGATCATAATTTAGTTTTCCATATGCGTGTTGGCTTAAACAGGCAAAAGCACTTGTCCCAACAATGGTATTGACTTTGTGGACAAAAACTAGATCATAAAGATATGATCGAAGCTAGGCAACCTTTCTCATCGGAGTAACCAATGAATTTAAAGATAATAAGATATGGGATAGGAAGACAAAGCAATGACTTTAGAAGCCGCATAGAACGAATAAAACATGGAGACATAATCACAATCCTTGCTAAGCAATTATGAACACATTGTAATCTTGTGATGCTTTTAAAGGTAAAATCATGATAGAGGGAATTACAATAGAAACATGCATTGAATAACGAATATGATAATATGACGATATTGGAACGTACGACCATTAGTTGCCTTTCTAAATACCACAACAAACGTTCATACCTTCGAATAACTGCATTGTGAAATCTGTGCCCGTCCTCGTTGTGTCTGTTGATATCCTAGTGTCTGCTGACATCTTAAACTGCACCTTGTGTGCAGCTTAGTTGAGACCAACTGTCACACTACATTGAGCGTCAAACGTCCATCTGCTACTGTAAACGACCCCAATCGAACAAACCTAGAAACATATTAAGTTGGCCTTGCACTGTTAACCGGGAGAACTACATTTTGATCCCAACGAATCCATGCTATTGGTCGTTGCATCCTTCAGTCACGTGACTGAGAAATATCTGTCACGTGCAAGTCACCGATAAGGCGAAGCTAATTGTTGCGTTCTGGCGTAGCAACAAAACCATTAATAGGAGGCCGCAAGCTATGCCAAGAATGTCCAAAACCAATTGACGGATTGCATTGTCTGTGTTAAACTGTGATCATGTCAATGAAGCATGGCAGGTATTACACAATTGCTTTGTATGGCATAAATAGCTTCGACGTTCGTGTGAATATGTGCAAATAGCCATGACCGAATCCATATGCGACTTAATAAGAATGAGAGAATGGGTTAAAAAAAGGAGTGGCGGGCGAAAACGTGGAGGAAGAGGGGTGCAACTGAGCAGAGAAGAGTGTGAAAGAATAGGGAAAACGGGACAGATAGACAGACATAGAGAGAGAGAGAGAGAGAGAGGAGGGGGAGAAAGAGAGAGAGAGAGACAGATAGAGATAGACAGAGAGAGACACACAGAGACAGAGGAGGGAGGATCGGAGGAAGAGAGAGAGGGAGAAGGAGAGAGAGGCAGAGAAAGAGACAGATTGAGACAGAGAGAGAGAGAGAGAGAGAGAGAGAGAGAGAGAGAGAGAGAGAGAGAGAGAGAGAGAGAGAGAGAGAAGAGAGAGAGAGAGAGAGAGAGAGAGAGAGAGAGAGAGACGGAGAGAGAGAGAGAGAGAGCAGAGAGAGAGAGAGAGAGAAGAGATAGAGAGAGAGGGAGAGAGACAGAGAGAGCAGAGAGAGACAGAGGAGAGAGAGAGACAGAGAGACAGAAGAGAGAGAGAGAGAGAGAGAGAGAGGAGAGATAGAGAGAGGGAGAGAGGGGAGAGAGACAGAGAGAGAGAGAGAGACAGAGAGAGGAGAGAGACAGAGAGACAGAGAGAAGACGAGAGAGAGAGAAGAGAGAAGAGAGAGAGAGAGAGAGAGAGAGGAGAGGGGGAGAGAGAGAGAGACAGAGAGAAGAGGAGAGAGACAGAGAGACAGAAGAGAGAGAGAGAGAGAACAGAGAGAGAGAGAGAGAGAAGAGAGACAGAGAGAGAAGAGAGAGAGAGAGAGAGAGAGAGAGAGAGAGAGAGAGAGAGAGAGAAGAGAGAGAGAGACAGAGACAGAGACAGAGAGACAGAGAGACAGAGAGAGAGACAGAGGAGACAGAGAGACAGAGAGACAGAGAGACACATACATACATAGAGAGAGAGAGAGAGTGAGAGAGAGACAGAGAGAGAGAGACAGACAAACAGACAGACAGACAAGAGAAGAGAGAGAGAGAGAGAGAGAGAGAGAGAGAAAAGAGAGACAGAAAGACAGAGAGAGAGAGAGTGAGAGAGAGACAGAGAGAGACAGACAAACAGACAGACAGACAGACAGATGAGAGAGAGAGAGAAAAGGAGGGAGAGAGAGAGAGACAGAGACAGAGACAAAGAGACAGAGAAGAGACAGAGACAGAGACGAGAGAGAGAGAGAGAGAGAGAGAGAGAGAGAGAGAGAGAGAGAGAAGAGACAGAGAGAGAGAGAAGAACAGAGAGAGAGAGAGAGAGAGAGAGAGAGAGAGAGAGAGAGAGAGAGAGAGAGAGAGAGAGAGAGAGAGAGAGAGAGAGAGAGAGAGAGAGAGAGACAGAGAAGAGAGAGAGACAGAGAGAGACAGAGACAGAGAGAGAGACAGAGAGACAGAGACAGAGAGACAGAGAGACAGAGAGGGAGAGAGGGAGGGAGGGAGGGAGGGAGGGAGGGAGGGAGGGAGGGAGGAAAAATAAGTGAGTAATAATTTAATGTTCAAGTTTCATTTAATTTATATCTTAATGAACGTAGCATTATTGGAAAAGGAAACAATATTTTGTCCCGTAACATGCAGCACTGACATAATTGTTTTGGCGTATCATGTTTATTGAAATATTACATATATCGATAGTTGGCCGGGTTTTTATCGAATCACAAATTTGGAATACCCCGAATACAACTGAGTCGTTGGCTAAGTAAACCGGTAGACCTAAGTACTTCCGTTACACACACACGCACGTACGCACGCACGCACGCACACACACACACAAGTTGATAAAATATGAAGTACTTGAAAATAACTGTCGTTGTAGTACAACCAGGTAACTATTATTAACATACAACAGCGGTTGTTCAGAGACAGAGAGAGAGAGAGACATACGCGCATCTTTAGCACTGAACTGCCACGTCCTGTAAGCTATATACATCCACTTGCCACGCCCATCTTCCCAACGTATGAAGTATGACATTTAGTTATATGTGTAGCTTGATGATATATCAAAATGTAATAACATGCAATATCATGTAATACAAGAAACTTAACACATACATAAAAGTAATAATGTAAA
Source organism: Ridgeia piscesae (assembly GCA_025642075.2). Taxonomy (NCBI): domain Eukaryota; kingdom Metazoa; phylum Annelida; class Polychaeta; order Sabellida; family Siboglinidae; genus Ridgeia; species Ridgeia piscesae. Next base: position 47,467 of record JAODUO010000971.1, read on the forward strand.
TGCAACAAAACAATCTTACCAGGCCGCTGGTGATAATTTACTACTGGGTCCCGATACAAGGTGTTGACTGGTGGATTGCTCAGGATATACATGTGCATAACAGGTTGTCCACTTTGTCGAGCAGGGCGTGATTTTAGACACTAGTGCCCTCTGGTGACTATGAATATCCACCAGGGTTACATGACGACGAGATAGATGACTAGCGCTGTGGTACAGAAAAGAAGGATAAGCAAAACAATTACAAATACACCTACTAGGTTATATTCCCCTAGTATTATAACCCAGTTCACTCTATATAGAATTAGTATACAACGTATTAAATTACTTAATTAATAAACTAAAACTTTGTTTCCGTGTTTTCTGTGAAATTAAAATTATTCATCCAATGTTCGTGTGAATTACACATTGAACATAATATTATTACAATTAATCGGAAAGCGACCGCACATTAACGCAATTAAAATGGTAAATTTGTATGAGCTTTACTTGCTTCTCATAAAGGTTTTCTTCCAAATTAGCGGCACTACATAAGACGTCTGTTAAAAAGCAGCAACAGTTTTCTTGTATACAGAATGCTGAACAGAACGCTGGCACACTCCCATAACTGTCGACATGTTAGCAAAAATCTCTGTTCACGACTTCATTTCAGTTTCATATATAATTATTTCATAATTACTGGTTATTTTGCATTTCATGTGTTTCACGTGTCCGTCCTGTTCGCCGGTGGAATCGCTACGCTTCGGTGCGTTGCTATTCAGATTCGGTTGTTATAATTATGTTTGAGGGGGTGAAAGCCAGGGCACGAGTATGGCTGCAGTGGGCTTGACGATATGTTGTTAAATCATAAACATTACATTAATGTTAATATTAAGGCTATGCATGTTTACTCGGCTCAGTGTTCAATACTGCATGTTTCTATGGACATCATTGACCTGACGTCACTGAGACGCTAGATCAACGATTAGCGAATGGCAACCGAAACACCGGCCCGCGATCTCTGAGCGTCCCTCGTCTTCACCTACGGCAACGGCGCATCATGGGACCGATGAACATCGCTTGAAGCGTCACTCGCCTTCAGCGACATTGCAGGCCTTTATGTGAACCGAAACTAGATGTTTCTTAAAGTCGACAGATAAGCGCTCGCTCCGACCGAACAACAAAACGAAACTCCTGTCGGACATCCGCGATGCTCCGACAAGTAGACGTGAAGTGCGAGAGATATGTCGCTGATGTCATTGATATTGTCTTCTGTGTCGCGTTCTATACAAGACATCCATGCGCCGATCTGCCAATGGTCGAAACACTTGAAACAGTTTTAACGATCAATGATGATGACGACGGGAAATTCACTAAGTGGTGCCATGATGACGTTCTTTATAGACATGAACAATAGTCTTCATCGTTTACGTACGTGAACAATGCTATCACATGGATTCTGAACGCGTCGTTTCTAACGATCGGTGATGATGACGACGGGAAATCCTTTCCTTTGAGTGTTGCCATGATAACAATTACGTGCTTTGTAGACATGAACATTGATTTTCGTGTCTTTCTTTAGATTTTTGTTGTTCCATACCCGTTCGCATAGTCTACCGAAGGCACTGTTTGCCTTTGCTAGCCTACTGTCCACTTCTTTGTCTATTTTAGCATCAGATGTGGGAATGTATCCTAAGTAGCTCTACGAGACTCAATCGCCAGAACACATTTCTATTTAACATGAAATGTATGCTGAAAATGGCAAATAAAGCTTCATTGTTATTATAGCGGAGACAATTTGAATGCAGTTTTCACGCATGCACACAGTTTGCCGATAAGACCGCAGAACGTGCATGACTTCTACAGCGGAAATGACGTGATCCCTTTTTTCGCGTGCTCATTCTCTATTGCAGATGATAAAAAACGAGGCGCCCCGCAAGCCTGTCTGTGGACAAATTAACACACAGTCAGCAATTAGAAGGTAAGACGAGGGTTTTTAGAAACAATACCATTATATTGTATATTGTAGTAATATTTCATGCGTGCAGTAGAACTTCCTATAATGGTTTAACGACTTTAAACTGTACCGTTGGCAAGGCAACACCAAACAGTTTTGAGAGGGAGAGTGAGCAAATCATAATTTGCACGGTTTTGCTACATTTGAACTATCATAACGATCACTCATAGAAGTAGCAACTCATGCTTTTCAAATTATTTTTATTTTCTTGTATAATAATTAATAATACGAATAATTCCGTTATTTTCATCGATATGACGTCACTGCGCAATGTTCTACGTCGTACCATGTCTACGACCATTGTTAGATTTCCATGTACCAGTTTGTAGTCAACGCCCTTAATTTGCTCTTAGTGCATGCAGCTGATCTGGAAAGGGGAAACAAACCAACGTATTCCATGTTTTAGTTAACGTTTATCATCTTTTTGTTGCATATAAAGAGTGTCATCCGTGATTTCAGCAGATGCCTATCGATCAAAACGGTTTGTCGCTAATCTTTAATGTATGTTTCTCTTTCAGATGATGTGACCTAGAAGAGGACGCAGAAGACGACACAGAAGCGGACGCAGAAGATGGAACAGAAGAGGACACAGAAGAGGACGCAGAAGAGAACCTAATCAGGTTATTCGCTAGCTACTCTACTAACTATATTAATTTATGTTTTCATGTGGCCTGACGTCAGCGGAGATCGGAGGATGAAGTAGTGTTGTCGTCCCTTCTGTAGCGAACACTCAGGCTCAGTTTCTGACGTCGGCATTTTGATGCTACAAACAATGGAAGTAAGGTATGGGCGCTTATATAAAGATGTTATTAGACATTCAGTAAACTTATTCATGTTTTCTGTTCGCATTGTTGGAAGCTGCTCAACACGTGTCAAGACATGATATCAAAAAGGAACAACGAAACATCAGCTGCAAGAACAACAAAAGTAGATACTATTTTAAGGATGGCATTGGTCTAAACCCCTGAAGGCGTACTTGAAAAACATGTTTATATTAAAATTGAATCCCTTATAGGTTGACAAGGACTCCTACTAAAATGCTAACGGATACCGCAAAGGATCACAAATCGAAAGGATGCTGTTTTGGTTTTATCTTTGAAGCAAGAACAGCAAGGGTACACGCGGTGGTTTGGTTGGTTTTTCCTGCTGTTTTATTTTTATATGAAGTAGCTGACATTATGTTTGTCCGCATAATTGAACTTGACATGTGACTTTCTTATTACCCATGACAGATATGACGTTTAGTTGCCCCCTTTGTTTCCATGCGGCTTAAATGTAACGTCTTGTGTTTATTTAACAGGAACGAAAGGCGCCATTGTGACGACAGGCAGCGAAATGAGAACATGGACGATGTGAGGACAGGCGATCTGGTGACGACTGTAGGCAATATGAACAACAGTTAGGCCGACGTCTTGCATCATGGAGACAAGAGACAAGCAGACAATCGACAAAGCGATAGTCTGGCAGACTCAACGTTACACGTGTCGAGAGAAACTGTCAATGCAAGCGATGGTTCCTAGGAAGAGAAAACGTTACCTTTCTTCTCAACACACAGCTTGCATGAACACCGTTGCCGAAATACTCATTCTACAAGCGTGCAAAATTGATCCTACAACATTCACTTCCGCACTGTGCTGTGAAATAAAAATAAAGTGTGCTCTGAGAATCGTCTGTTCCTGGATTTTTTCGTCGTCGATTTCGCGTTCACTATGTGGGGAGCGGTCATTGCGCGGTAGAGCCCCGGACTGTCAATCGAGGGGACGGTGGTTCGATCCCACCTACCGCCGTTTCGAAATTTAGGCAATTTCGTTTGTTTGCCTGTGTCTTTCGGAAGAGACTAAAAGCCGGTGGTCCCTTCTAGCTGATATTTATGCCAGGGGTAAGTAAAATATCCCACATTGGGGGTAAATGTGTAATCTGTAGTGGACTCACTAATTCTAGAGAAGGACAACTCCTGCGTTAGCCCAAGTTTGGGCTGTTTGGATGAAACCACCTGAGACAGATACATGTATCGTCGATTTGTCTGATTAGTCAGTTTGTTTGATTAGTACATCAAAATGCGCGATGATGAGGGAGGCGACGAGGAGGATGTGCCATCACAGCCGGCACCGGTGCCGCTCACATTTTCCAGCAGGGAGCGACTTCGGCTTGTTCACATATCAGCCACAATTCATTGCTTCAATTTGCGAAGCAGAAGAATTTCTTGAAACTGAACTGCATTAAAGCAAACTATTCAAGCAAAATTTATGATTACACAAACAACAATTTCTACTCACTAATTGTGTAATCATAAATTTTGCTTGAATACTATATCAAGGATTCTATAGCTTCACTTGTGAAGCTATAAGATCCATGATTATATTTTTAACTTGATGAACATTTTCACGAGTAAAGCAAACTGTTTTAAGCAGACAACAATAGATTTTTTTTATAGGTATGATGATTTTAGGTGAACAGTGCTCAAAGAATGTTCAGTGGACAGAAATGTAAATCTGGTATTAACAGTGATGAACTTAATAAACTATTAACTTGTATCCCAATACAAAATGTGTTAATGATCATTAAGTTTTTCGTCATGCTAGTACAATGCTTGCCTGCCGGCCTGTGTAGGGCACATACATAATTATGCCGACACTATTTTGTGTGCAATCTGTTATAAGCTACCACCTGTCTTGAGCGAGAGCTTTTGCTGGGCTGGGCTGGACAGGCGGTCGCCCAAAACAGGTTTTACTATAGTAGGTTATATCTACCGCTATCAAAAAGTTATTTTGAAACGTATCATCATAATTAAAATATTTTTTACTAGTTTCCTTGAATAATATGCAAATTTTTAAACAGTAATTCAACGATAATAAAATCGTTTTCTTCTTATCTCTGTCAACGTGTTATATTTAGTATTTTGAAGCATTGAAATTGCGAAATGATAAAACCGCCGGTACAAAAATTGTGTATGTGTACTTCAGTTCCTGTTTTCCTATTATAAATAACATGATTCTATGACATATAGGCAGTTGCATCATTGTATAAACATATCTTATTTTAATCATTCGTATCCTACATATGCCATCAGGCGTGGCGCTCTGCAGAAATAACACCAACGCTGGCTATCTGGACATATGCTGCTAAGATCGAGCTTATTGAGGACTAAGCGAGACTAATTGGGGTCTGGACACAAGAATAATATTCTAACGATGGATAACAGTTGTAGCTTCCGACTGATGAATACTAGGAAAATCAGTTCATAAATATCTTGTGTTATACGTTTCTTATCTTAAATGTCCGATTTAATATTGAGTTTATCACACTATCATAGACACATAGCGATTCACGTAATGCAGATCATCGACACGATGTTAGGCTGCATGTGTCTTTTACGGGATTTGCGTTTTACATTGCTGTTCGTTGTGGTTTCGATAAGCACTTATATCTGACAAGTTGTCTAAACGCACATAATCATAACACATGTATACGTATGGCCCAAACAGGTTGTACTTCGCGAAAACTGGCACTCTTCATTATTAGTCAAGATCGCCAAACACAAGTACTTGCCGCTATTGCCATGGCAACCACCATAATAATCGATTAAAATTAATGATTTCCGTGATCGTTGTCACCGGCAAAATGTTCCATTGCTCCTGCTTGTAATAATCCTTCGGACAATATAACTGAAATACGCTATTTCGGGACAGTTCAATTATTACGACCAAAACAAAACAAAGTCCTATATGTTAACATGGAGTATATGGACCTCCTCCAACTGCACGCCCTATTATTGGTTCGGTGTCCGTTTTGGCCCGATCGCCCCTACTATGTTGACATTCGCGGCGGCTCTGGGAGGCGCGACAATTGCCAACTTCAATGACATGGACGCGAGTTAGGGCGCAAGGCCAGGCAAGGCTTGAACGCTGGTTATAAATGCTCTGAAAGGACGGAATAACGGAACAATATGCAAGCATCAAATAGTGCCTTATATGTGTCTAGAGTTGGACTAATGTTGTCAAGAAGCATTGCTAGTGTTAAATCCACAGGTTCAATCTCTTCGCCGTCGGTTGCGTGTTCAAATCGCCCGGTGCAGTGTCAAGGACGCAAGCTACAACAGCTGAGGGGTATTAGCTTTTGGGGGTCGTCTAGAAACGAGTCGAACTCGGATAAAAATGTCCAGGGTTGGAAGAAGGCGGTGTCGGAAGCTGAGAAGATTGTTGGATACCCGACGTCGTTCATGAGTTTGCGATGTCTGCTTAGCGACGAGCTGTCAAATGTAGCTATTCAAATGAGAAAGTTGGTTGGGACGGGTCATCCCCTCCTGCAGATAGCTAGGTGAGCCCATGCAGTGATAAACGTTGTTCCACATGGTGTGGCATGTTTATTGTATACATGATGTAATAAATCCTTCGATAGAACAGTTGAACAAAATGTATTGAATTCTGCATTATACACCATAGCTGATGTATTCTGACAAAAAGTATAAATCCAGTTTGTGGTGGTACTGTTATTCGTTAACATTTCTACTGATTCAGAGCAGAACACAATTAGCAAAGACGCAGTGTAGACTAGACACATTGTATTAGAAAAATTCTCATTTTTACAAAGAACAGTAAATGAATGAAATATATTCTCACCTGATTGTGTAGGTGCTTGTGGTGTTAATATGTTTAAAAATAAAATTGACATATATATCTTAGAAGGGCGGGATACACTTAGATAGATAGGTTGGACTCTCGATAAGCCAAAGGGCTTCTTTGCCCACCTGCCATCTAGAGTTGATTCTCTACGTAGCAATCTTGTTAAACTTGGTCATTGTGGTCGGCAGGAAGTTTTTCTTCGATGGCAAGCACAACATGCAGATGCGTGGTCTACTTGTGCTGCTCGTCTCAAAAGCAGCAGGTCCGGTAGAGGGCAGCACCATGGAGACTCGAGAGACGATGGTCAGTGGCATCTATCCAAGGTAAGCATGTGTTGGGGAATGGGATGGACATGGTGATGTGAATTGTAGACTAGGAGTAGTTGCCAAGTTACAGAATGTCATCTGTGTCACTCAATACCGAGACAATAGTCTGATGAATATTAACGTAAAAGGTTATACTTAGTACCCAAGCCTTTATATAGGATTTTCATGTAAAACATGGCTCTGAACATTGGGAATGTGTATCCCTTGTGATAAATACACATTTGGTGTAAATAGTAAAACATCAATACTGGTCAGGGGTGAACAATAAATAAGTATTACACTTTCTGGTCACACCCTTTGCGATACACTATTTTATTTCCATTCTAAGATTATCTTAATTCCGTGCCAGTAAATACTACTTAATTTTTTATTCCTTTATTGATATTGTGGAATTTGGAGCGTTTATTTGAAATATACATATTGGATGATTGGTGTGGTGTAGTCAACGATCCGTGGCTGAGATCACAGAGATGATCCACACAGCAAAGTTGATCCACCGTGGCGTCATCAACCTGGCACAGTTGGCTACCAACGGAGAGTCCAGTTTGCAGGATATGGTGTTTGGGAACAAGATCGCTGTTCTCAGTGGTGACTTCCTGCTTGCCAACGCGTCAGCAGCCCTGGCCGCGCTCCATAACACAAAGGTTAGTACACCACTTGAGGGTCGACAGTTGTTTTTTATCCATTGGCGCCCCAAAAAATGTACTGATCCGAGCAGGAAAGTGCATTTGTTTTGATAAAAGCATCACTTCACAAAACGTTCACAAGGGGTCACCATGAGTGACATCTTGCAGACTTTTGTGAATTTTTTCTTAGTGTACTAATTTTTCAGATAAGTATAAGAAGCAGGAACATGAAGTTAAATGAAGATGTTTAATTGTAGGGCCCCTCTATTACTGCAAAATATGGGGTGTCATTCAAAATAAATAACCATTGGGGGCGATAAAATTTAAAAACTGGGGGCTGAAACGGGCCGACAGCTTAACAAAACATGCAGGGTAGCCTGGGCCATTGCTGTGAGAATATTCCCATTTTACTGGCTGAGTTTCATAATTTTTATTTGAAATTAATGTTACCTTTATCGTTTTATAAACTGTCCACATGGCATGTGCTGATTTTGATAGTTTTCACAGCAAATGTAGCAAAGCTACCTTTTATATTTTTCCTATTTAATGACTTAATTAATGACAGTTGTTAATATCGTTGATTGAGTATGAATGAAGGAATATTATGTTTATCTGTAAATAATATACCTTAAATATATAACACCAGCAAATGACCTGTAATGAAACAGTCCCCCAGGACATTCACTTTTACGTGTATATTTTACATTTATATGCATTACCTATTTACCGTCGTTCCGGTGCCAGGTTGTAGAGATCATGTCGAGTGCCATCACAGACCTGATGCAGGCTGAGTTCACGAGATTCAGCGACCACCACAATCTGCCACCAGATGACGCCACTGTGTCCGAGTGGGAGGAGCACACGTTCCTTGCGTCGGGCAGTCTCATCGCAAAGAGCTGCAAGAGCACGATGCTGATGGCCCAGCACTCCGACGAGGTGCAGCAGAAGATGTTTGACTTTGGACGACATGTCGCCTTCGCTCGCCAGGTCTTGTCTGCGCATACTCTCCTTGTCTGTGGATACTGTGCATGTCTAGTTTTTGTCTACACACACTGTCGATGTCTATGCATACACTACATGTGTACACGTGCTCTCCGTGTGTACACATATTCAATTAAACAAACCATTCCTGCTTTCAGGTCAGTGCATCCGCACCATGTGTATGCATCTATACATACTGTCCGTGTGTTCACACACTCTTCGTGTCTGCTTACTCTACATGTCTACACATACTCCAAGTGTACGCATGCACTACAATGTCTATACTCAAATTCTATGCGTGCTGAGTTTTGTACCATGTTTACACGTGCTCTCCCTTTTTATATTCTGTCAAGAACATACTCTTCACATCTGCTTATCGTGTTTTCTGAAATACATCACCAATGGTTGAAGGAAGTGACTAAACATAGATAGAGAAGATACTCTAACAGTGGTCAGATGATTGTCTCGACTGTTGTGCCACTAGTACAGTTCCTGATACTCTAACAGTGGTCAGATGATTATCTCGACTGTTGTGCCACTAGTACAGTTCCTGATACTCTAACAGTGGTCAGATGATTATCTCGACTGTTGTGCCACTAGTACAGTTCCTGATACTCTAACAGTGGTCAGATGATTATCTCGACTGTTGTGCCACTAGTACAGTTCCTGATACTCTAACTGTGGTCAGATGATTATCTCGACTGTTGTGCCACTAGTACAGTTCCTGATACTCTAACAGTGGTCAGATGATTATCTCGACTGTTGTGCCACTAGTACAGTTCCTGGTACTCTAACAGTGGTCAGATGATTATCTCGACTGTTGTGCCACTAGTACAGTTCCTGATACTCTAACAGTGGTCAGATGATTATCTCGACTGTTGTGCCACTAGTACAGTTCCTGGTACTCTAACAGTGGTCAGATGATTATCTCGACTGTTGTGCCACTAGTACAGTTCCTGATACTCTAACAGTGGTCAGATGATTATCTCGACTGTTGTGCCACTAGTACAGTTCCTGATACTCTAATAGTAGTCAGATGATTATCTCGACTGTTGTGCCACTAGTACAGTTCCTGATACTCTAACAGTGGTCAGATGTTTATCTCGACTGTTGTGCCACTAGTACAGTTCCTGATACTCTAACAATGGTCAGATGATTATCTCGACTGTTGTGCCACTAGTACAGTTCCTGGTACTCTAACAGTGGTCAGATGTACTCGACTGTGTGCCACTAGACAGTTCTGATACTCTAACAGTGGTCAGATGATTATCTCACTGTTGTGCCACTAGTACAGTTCCTGATACTCTAATAGTAGTCAGATGATTATCTCGACTGTTGTGCCACTAGTACAGTTCCTGATACTCTAACAGTGGTCAGATGATTATCTCGACTGTTGTGCCACTAGTACAGTTCCTGATACTCTAACAGTGGTCAGATGATTATCTCGACTGTTGTGCCACTAGTACAGTTCCTGGTACTCTAACAGTGGTCAGATGATTATCTCGACTGTTGTGCCACTAGTACAGTTCCTGATACTCTAACAGTGGTCAGATGATTATCTCGACTGTTGTGCCACTAGTACAGTTCCTGATACTCTAACAGTGGTCAGATGATTATCTCGACTGTTGTGCCACTAGTACAGTTCCTGGTACTCTAACTGTGGTCAGATGATTATCTCGACTGTTGTGCCACTAGTACAGTTCCTGATACTCTAACAGTGGTCAGATGATTATCTCGACTGTTGTGCCACTAGTACAGTTCCTGATACTCTAACAGTGGTCAGATGATTATCTCGACTGTTGTGCCACTAGTACAGTTCCTGATACTCTAACAGTGGTCAGATGATTATCTCAACTGTTGTGCCACTAGTACAGTTCCTGATACTCTAACAATGGTCAGATGATTATCTCGACTGTTGTGCCACTAGTACAGTTCCTGATACTCTAACAATGGTCAGATGATTATCTCGACTGTTGTGCCACTAGTACAGTTCCTTATACTCTAACAATGGTCAGATGATTATCTCAACTGTTGTGCCACTAGTACAGTTCCTGATACTCTAACAGTGGTCAGATGATTATCTCGACTGTTGTGCCACTAGTACAGTTCATTATACAGCGTCTGTCTCCTTCAGCTATATGATGATCTGCAGCCGTTCACTGGTCCAACAGAAGCCCCGGATCAGCTCAATCCGTTCTCCATTCCCGTCATCCTGGCCAGTCTACGACAGCACAGTCAGGAGCCTGCCCGCACTGCCCTCTTTGGCACCCTCGCAGAAAAGAAGGAGGTACAGTTTATAATGTCATGAACATCTTAAAGTGATGGCGCATACGGGGGGGGGGGTACTCCTGATGAGTTATCTTCTTTTTAACAATGGAGTGGTTCGTGTAAAAATATGTTTAGAAAAAATGCCTAGTTTTCATTATGATAATATTTTGTATGATATTGGCACTAAAGAAGTAATATTCTGTTATTACTGCCTGTGATCAACAAGAACATATATACTGCTGGTCAGATGTTTGTTTCATGAAGTCATCAACTGTATACATATACCTGTATTTACAGTAACTGTTACAGTTATTTTGTATAATGCCATCATAAGATTTTTCACTAGTGTGAGGTGAAATAAAAGCATGTTATTTTCTATAGTCTAATTAATTTTGTTTATATGAATATCTTAGAACCTGTATCATATAATTTTAATTACACATTGATATAAACCTGATATAGATTTTGTCTATAAACCCTTCTCCGTGTATGTTTTATAATCATTTTATGGTTATGAACATTGTTACAAATATTAGTAATAACAAAGTCTATGACATTGTTTACAGCTCTTCCGGAGGCTGTCTGACAGTGATGTCATCGGTGAGGCTCGCTCACTCTGTCATGAACACGGCGTGCAGGCCATCGAAGCTCTGTCCCAGTTCCCCGACTCTGACGCCAAACTGGCATTAGCCAACATGACTCGAGCCATGACGGCTGTATGAGGGTCATAGTCAACTTGATATGACTCAACCAGGATAGTCGTGATAGTTTTGTGAGGGTCATGGTTGACTTGATATGACTCAACCAGGACAGTCATGTGTGAGGGCCATGACCAACCAGACATGACTGATGAAAATGGCTGATTCGACTATAATTGTCATGACTGGTGTGCAGGGTCATGCTCAACTTAATTACAGCTGTGATGGTTGCATGTCTACCGTCTCGGAACTAGAGTCATGATAACGGGCAATTTCAATAGATATGATGGCAGCAGCCGGTCCAAGGTACACATGTTCTACTGACCCTGAAGGAGGAGGCTTTGGACATACACCAACACTCAGGGAGCTCCTCTGTACTTGGCTGTGGTCTCACTATCAACGTAGTCCTTTTCCATGAAGTGGAAGCTGGTAGTAAATTTTATGAAGGCCAAAATCTTAGGGCAGTACTATTATGTCCGTCCTGCATAAATTTACTTTGATTGGGAAGACGGAATATAATGTTTTAAATGCTGAGAAAATATAGTATAAAACTGATGATTTATAGGTGTCGTTTTCATTGTGAAATGCAATATTGTGCATATTGTAGTGTACAGCGACTTTGTGTAGGTCAAAGATTGTTATGAAATGAATAACCTTTATGTCACGCGAAAGAAAAATGGTGCTTGTGAATTTTTATGTCACATCAGGCATATAAAATAAAGAATTATAAAAAATTTAAATCATGTGTTGGTCTTTGGGAAATTATTTAGAGGAAAAGTCGTAACCATATAGTAGTTTTAATACTGTATAATATTAGTAGTTTTAATACTGTATAACATGAGGCGTAACAAAGAACTCTTATTATTATGTTTAGCCCTGTCTACTATACACACACATCACTTCTTATTTTTAAACCTATTTGACCCCCAACAACCTACAGACTTAGGGACTGTGCCAATTATCTGGACCCATCCTTCACCTCTGACATGTAGAGTTGTTGCAGCCTTCTGGATACTTATGTAACTTGTGCCACTTAAGGGAGCATGCCTCCTGTGTATATAGAAATGTTTTATTATGCCGTTATACTATACAGTATAAATGACACAAATACATTTTAATAAAGCAGAACAAACTTTAGAATTTAACTGCAATGTTTATAATAATCGCCATGCTGCTGTCATTCAAACCGATGCCATGGCACAATCTATGCTCCTTGTCTTGTATACAGAAACTACAGATGCTGTGACGTCCTAACAAGTTGTAGAGCTGTGCTACAGTACCCCTGGCTGGTTGTCTTGGTGGAAGTGAGCGGAGTCGAACTATAAAATTATAGCAAGTCCAGTCGATACGGCATCAGCCACGGGAATTGCTCAAATGCTCACCCCAAGTTGAAGACAGATGCACAACTGGTGGGAATCCCAATGGAACGACTCGTTCATGCTCTAAACATTACACAAAATTATATCACATGACCGGAGGCTGACCACACTCCACATGGGCGACTGACGACTCCATGCATGAGAGGATGTGCCAACTTTTAGTGCATTTCATAAAATGATGTAGAATGATCGGGCACTAAAGGGTTAATGTTTTTCATTCAGTTTGCTTCTGTTTATCAGCTGGAACCCCAGTGCACCAAGCATTGCCCACCCTTTGGCACCCACAATGACCTTTAAAAACAGCTAACCATAAATTTACACTATCACGATTCTGCACGGCCGGTCTGGTGGGTAGTAACTGTTAACGCAGTCGTTCTATTAAGCTTATTAGTTAAGAAATTACAGATGCTAAAATAATATTAGAATGAATACTGTATTTATTAAAATCAACGGTCCCAGTCAGTTGTTGTCTGTCACAATGAAAATTCTGCACACTACACACATGTATGCACAGCATTGCACGCACGCACACGGCAAGTGTAACAACCTTACACAGATGTGAACACATTATAACGCTTGGGTTGATATTGTTTTAATAACATTAATATATTCAGTAACTTTGCACTGCAAAAACAGCAGTGGTTTCAAACCACGGATCAGCGATTCATATCATAACAAAGCATCTAAACCATCTCAGAAAAGTCTTGCGTGCCATACACACGATATTGTTTGATTTCAATCCAATCCCTGCTTTGTGCTGGCAAATATATATATCAGACCCTATCAGAAAATAAAGTTTCATACACACAGAGAGGGTATTATACATGATGTATAGTAATTGTATACAATGGCATTTAGTCCACTTTGAATTCTATGTCGTAACATGTATTTTGGTTAAACCTGTTAAAGAACGTCTGTTCCTTGTTAGTAATATTTATAATTTTCTTAATAAATTAAATATGTTGATGGTAACTACCAGTCAATTAGTATTTAACAAGCTTAAGACAGTCTTCACAATTCTACACCATTACCTCCCACAAACATCGACCACAAGTGCCAGTTAGTTAAAGGGATACTCCAGCCAGTGAAAGATTCATGGTATTAGCTTACACATATATAATATATTGGTTGTGCATAGTAACGGTGCACAAAGATCGTTAATAAACAATTTATTATAGTGTAATTATACCAGGAAACATCTATCTTGGATTCAGGGCACTGCCATCTTGTGGCAGGCACAGAACCACTGTCTGGATTATCCCTTTAAGTGAAGCCGTATGATATGTGAATATAATGGACATTTTGCAGGTGTAACTTTCAAATTGTAAACACCATTTAGGGCTTATTTAATGCAATTTGGCAGACAGTACCCTTCAACATATATTAATTCTTCTATTAAGAATATATAAATATTGACTAACGTTGTACATTTAGTACAAGCTGCTGTTACTGCCAGCTAGAAATATACTACAAGGAAATTCAAAATCCAAACCGTCAGCTCACGTACTGTAGTGCCACTGAATACGCTAAAAAAATATAGATAAACATGTCCAATACTATGACCTTTGTGGCTCTAGCCACGTGATTCTCCCTCCTAAAATATAGCACCAAAAGATTATGTTAGTATAGCAGACCTATGCAAGAATTCACAGCAGTTTACCTTGGTGTCATGATACAAAAACAGTTTCAATTTCACTACTATGACGGATGTTATCATGAAGAATTAAAAGGGTGATCTCCAGGTGATCTCAAATATTGATGTATGTGAATAATAAAATTACTTATTGGAAGTTTTTAATGTATCTAAGAATTGTGCCAAAATAGATCTATTTAAAAAAAATCATTGTTACTTTTTGGTAATATACAGTAATAGGGTGAACACATCAGTTTAATACACATCTTGGTGTCCATTGGTCAAGCCACTGGCCATTGATAAGATGCCAACCTCCTGGGTAATAGATATTTTATTAGAATCTACCACGACGACATGACATTCTGAGCAAATCACCGATGTGAAAATACTGACTAGTTGCAAATGGTTGCTTCGTATTAACGGCTTTAGGTACATACCATCCCAAAGCAGACTTGTTTCCCATCAAAGCAGTTATGCAACTGTCATTTGAGATCACCCCTTACTTCAACAATACTTTGTACGGTATCTAAATTTATTAATGATGAGAATTCTCTAAATGTATTCTAGAACTGTGCATAATCATTAACTAAAGCACTTCACAAGCAACACTGCCAAGGCATGAGCATTTAAAAATAGGCTGTATTCTAAATGAAAATAACGATACAATTCTGATATAATCATGATGTCAAAACCACGACACAACTTACCTAAAAACCAGACCGCACTTGGAACCAATCCCAGTCAAGCGCCACCTGGTGGCCTTAATATGCACCAGACACACTAACATAATTATAGTGAATGGGACTTACAATAACACGGAATGATATATTCTGAAACACAAAACCTAGAGAATTATACACATGTATACACACATTTTGTGTAAACAAATCAAAATTTTACAATTCACAACCTGTAAATAAAATATATATATCAAACTAAACCTACATTAATTCAGTCACTGAGACGGCAGTAATGCAGCAGTAATTCACTCCACGTCCACAAGGTAGCGCTGCAGTGCCTTAGGAAGCGGCAGCTCGCCAACGCGAACATTCAACTCTCGATTGATTGCTTTGTAGATGGTGACACGAGTCATCTGCTTGAGTGAACGTGGCTGGGACGACAGATTGTTTATCATGCGAATAAAGTTGCTGCTGGGCGAACGATCAGGATCAAATCGTGCCATATACTTGGCCGTACTGAGACAGTTGAACAATGCATTATGGTCCATCGAGTTATAGAAGAGTAACAGCAGCTTCTCGCAGTATCCGCCATCGAAAATCTGCCGGAAGTCTTGAATCTCGTACATGTACTGAGTGACTGGCTGTGTCGCTTTAGGCTTCAGGAATATGTTGCTCTGCGACTGACAGATGATCGAGTCCGACGGGTAGGGTTCGATGTCGGGGTTAGCACCCCACTGCAACGAAGTCAAAACCCAATCGTGGATGAACAGTAAGTCGGCAGGCACGCGCACAAATTGCGCCAATTTGACCATTTCGATGAGAACGTTTCCGCTACCGCCATCAATGTTCCGCTTACGCATCGCGGTGCAATGGTTCGAGTTGAGTCCATGACGCAGCAGCATCGCGAGTGTTCGCTTGAGAAACTCAGACATCACCAGTTTCGCCTCGTCGCTGCGTTGAGAAAGACACTTTTGTCCACACTGCGACAGCAACGTCACGATCGCCATGTGTGTCGTTATATTACAACTTGGGTGGCAGCCGCTGTCACAGAGCAGAGTGAGACATCGCACAAAGTTGTCGACGCACCGTGCGATCAGCGAGTTATCCATATTGAGCACGCTCTGTAGGAGCATGACAAGTGCAGTACGCCCTGCACCAGTAATGGCGTCTGGGAACACGCCGTGTCGAAACAAGACCTCCAGCGCACAGTGCAACACGTCCAGATCGACCTGGTACATCTCACGCACAGGTAGTGTCTCCAGAGTCACCGCCCCCTGCTCGTTGCTGATGACAGAGTGGAACATCAGGATGACTTTGTGCAGGGACGTTATTTCGCTGGCATTCACGACGTTCGGATCGCAGTTATATTGCAGCAAAAGCTCCATTGTATCGATGACCTGCCCGTCGAACAACTCCTGCGAGCTGTCGGGAATTTCGGCATTCGGAAACGAAGTCAGTTTTCGGTTGAGTTGAGTGACGACAACATGGAGGGCTGTGTTGCCGTTGATGTCGACGCACTCGACGTCCTGCTCAAGGCCGGTGGCGAGCAGGAACTTTGTCGTCTCATACAGCTGCATCGGCTCCTGCAAGTGCATATACAGAAGGTGCAGTGCATTCTGGTGCTTCCTGTTCACCGCACTGATATTTGCACCCGAGTTCACCAGCAACTCCACATATCTCTTCCCCCACTGGACAGCGTACAGGAGCGGGGTCATGCCCTCTTCGTCAGGTTCGTTCACGTCTTCCGGGAGAAGCCCGATGAGATATCGCATGCACCCGAAGGCACCATATTTACACGCGTGGTGTAGGGGGAGCCGACGGTATGGCCACATGTCGATGGCGGCGTACCCATCGCCTTCCATCAGACAGCGGACCACGTCGACGTGGTCGCCCTGTATCGCATACATCACCGGCAGCTGGTGATCACTGTCACACACGTATATGTCCGTCTCGAGGAAGTGGAACCGTGACGGCACATGTCGTGTCGGCATGTGCGCCATCGGGAAACACATCCCGATTTCTGCGTTGGCGTTCGCGCCATTCGCGAGCAGATACTCAACCATGTGAAGGTTTCCGAGTCGACACGCCAGGTGGAGTGGCAGGCTGCATTTGACCCGATTCACGGTACACCCCTCGTTCACAAGAAGCTCGACAAAGTCAAGGTCGCCGTTCATGACAGCCACCTGGAGGACATTGTATCCGGCATCGCCTGTGACCTGCAGCAAAGCCTCGAGATCGTCACAGCTGCTCAGCACGACCTTTGCCCTGGTGAATGCACTCTGGTAGTCGTCCTCACCCTTCTCTCTCAACCGGAGGAGTCGGAATAAGGCGTGGGCGTGTTCTACGTCATCATCGGTTGGTTGGCGTGGCTGCGGGCCACTCGTGCCAAAAACAAGGCCAACCAGTTGGTGGACCGCGGCGACACGACTGTTGACAGCACGCCACATGCGTTGACGCAGTGGATGCTGCCACAGTCTCGACACAGGGCTCCATAGCTGTCAACACAACAACATGTCAAATTAGCAACTTACCCCTCGTACTTTGCAATAACTTACAATACTGTCTACCTCAGTATCAAGTTCTCCAGACTACTTGAACTTCAAAGTACTTTACTCTCTGGTAGACTTCAGGATCAAATCACTGTGTCCTGAGAAGTGTGTGTCATGGAAAAGTGTCTTTGGTTAACTTTATGCAGATTTTTGCATTTTTATAAATCTCTTTAACTTTAAATACTTTTCATGATACATGTTTATTATCAGTTCATTGTCTTAGTGAAATAGGCCCTGTTCAACTGAACAGTGAACACCTTCTTGATTTATCCGGGAAGTATTGAGGCATGCTGCAATTACTGCACAAAGCCTAATGTACACAAATATCCACCACTGTCAATAGCCAGAACTCAGTCATAGACCTGCACGAATTGGAACAAGTTGGACTGAACAAACTTGTCAAAGCATTGCAAAAGCAATGATAGAATTCAAACCAACAGTCTCTCGCTTAGTCTTATGACAAAGTTGCTGTTTATTTCCTTAGCCAATCCTGCTTACTCTTTCATAATTAAACTGGTGTAAAGCTAATTTTGTCTAGCTAAATTTAAAATTAATTACACAATTAAATTAATTTCAAACAAATTTGTCATTACTTAGTGCGAACGTAGAATTAATTTGTGGACTTTAACATTCCGAACTCCTCTGAATTTCAAGTACTGTGGAGAAGAAAGTAACTGAACAAAAGTCACTGATGCCGCTCAAGAGGAGATTTGTGCACTGAACCGATGTATCTCCATTATATTTTATGAATTGTCAAAGACTGTTCTGGTTGAAACATTAAATTTAAGTGCCCAATAAAAAAATTATATAACTGTTCCAATCTCAAAAATTGCAATAGTTGTGTTGAAACTGTCCCCAAATAGCAAATCTCATCAATGGGACAGCTCAAAAGTGGGTTTTTCAAAATATCTATGTGTGTTTATCAGCATAGTGCGTAATAATCACTGCATATGTGGTCTGATATGTACCCAGGGTAGGTACATGTTTTTATGCCTTAGAATTCCAACTTCTGTGTCATTTGTAATACAATACGCGATTAAGTAATCCTCTGTAGCCTATTTCAACAATGACTTCAGTTGGCAGTAAACAGTTTTTTTTGCAATGAACAACAATGGCCAGAAAGTCCAGTTCTAACTTGTTTAGGACAAGCCATGTCTTGACAAGTGACAAACAAAAATATGAAAAATTACAAATGAATGCTGTTGTTATTTGTCTAAATATATATACATATATTTACATAATTTGAAATGTATGACTTATAAATATATATACAAGCCATGCAATTTAAATTCGTAAACTTCAAGATTTAATTACACACAGGACTATGGTTATGCTTTATAAAGCAAGCAACCACTGTCTAGAAGGTCGTGTACAAGTATTTTTTGAACCAACTGCAGCCGTACGCAAGCATGATACCAGACAATCTAAACTATTTTATGTTAAAAAAGCGAACATCACCCATAGACTACTGTCAATTACTGTCAGAGGTATACACATATGGAACGGTCTAGCAAAAAACATAACACAGTTGCCAAGTTTGCAACAATTTAAGAAAAGATTAAAGGCGACATTACTTTCTTTCTATTTATGAACAGTTAACAGAATGATAAAAAATACCATTACTGTTGCTTTGTATTCAATCTTGTAACTCTTACTACAACTACTATGCATTTTAGTTGAAAAGGGCATAGCGCCTTACAATTCTGATTTCATATGACTTCTGTTATGTCCCTTTAACAGCAGCAGCGAATCACCAATCATGGAATTGTATTATCTTGTACCGGTAGTTGTATTGTCTTTACCATTATGTATTTTATTATTTTCCCATAATATGTTGTATATTCCTGTGTTGTTGTTAAATAAATTTTCATTCATTCATTCATGGTTTGTCCTAAACAAGTTAGAACTGGACTTACTGGTTATTGTTGTTCATAGCAAAAAAATTGTATTTGTATATATTCTGTGTAGGATTGTTTTACATTATTAATCATTCCTTGAATTTAGACATGTATTCATATAAAATAAATCAAATAATTTTTTAAAGAATATACTTTTGGTGAATTAAGTGTGTTCTAGATAGTCTGAACTGGAGTCAAATGTAAAATGAAAGCTTTGAAATTCATGTATTAATACCCAAACATCATGTCAATTACTTCAAACATCGATTAAGGTATTCTGTCCTAATTCATAACTTGATACTACCAGTGATTTGTGACATCTGTGCAACTGTAAAAGCCTTCCTGTCTACGATGGAAATAACAGGTATGTCTTGAACAAATGTCGACACATACATACCCGAGTGCCTAGTAAACGTTCTGGTATGATTAGTTAATGAAAAATACGACCCTACAAGCATCTTACTTAGCACTACCGGTTGCTGTTGTGGCGTTTTGGGGGTGGTGGCGCCCCTGGCGGAATATAATCTATAACGCGCCTCGTTTACAACGCGGTTTCATTTCGTGGACCCCAACTACCGCGTTATAACGAGGCGCGACTGTATACAGTTTTTCATCTGCAGTAATACCTTCTCTCTTTTGCTAATCCATGAAGCGACCTATCGCCCAAATGCTGAGCATCTTTTGACTCTCTCCAACAGAAAGGTTTGCATCCTTCATAATGGCTTCCTGCAACTGTATATTTTTATCCCAACATTTTAGACCATCAGATCTCTACTGTCCGATTAGCTGAATCGGACGGAATCTTAAGTTCTTGGTAGCTCAGTACTATGGTATATTATTAGTTTAAACCTCATTGTGTTAACCTTGACTAGAAATATAGAACTGTCATGTGCAGAGCATAAAAGTCCAAACCAGTCACAACGGTCTCCATCTAGTTTTTTTCACATGACCCCCGTACCGGTGCCCGGTGGTACGTGTACTATTGTTCAGCTCTATTACTGAGGGGGGATTATAGGATTAACTGGAATTATTGTACTGACTACTAGAAGGTGATCCGAGAATAAGCTGGATTTCATCACAAAGTCTGTGATTAACTAGTCATTGACCTACGATTGCCACTTGAAGTAAACTAATTTACTTGTCATCTGGGGAGTAACACACTGCACAGTTACTAATAGTAATACCAACATTAGAACCAGAGGCCACAGCCACATAACTCATTCCCTGTGACCCTGTTACAATGAGTTTCCATTAGTAGCTGAATGGTGGATTACATTTTAACCCTGTGTTTTTACACACAAAGTCATAAGTAAATCAGCCCTACAAACCAAGTGGAAATTGATTACAAATTATTGATTTTGCCTTATCCTTGCTGACATACTGTGCACCCAACACTAAGCCCATATTCCAGGGGAGAAGACAATTGAAGACATGTTAGGAACTGACCGGACTACCTGTTAGGTAAAGCTTTATTTTATCAAGGGGTTCAACATACATCTTGAATTCTAGAGTCTATTGTCCCTGGTTCTTTGCCTATAAATTAAGTAATTATTTACATTTACAACATGCTCTTACTTTATAACTAATTATTGAACAATTTGTCAATTCACTTTTTTCTTGTAAACTGCCAAGAAAATAATATGTGTACATAACGTTTTCGATGACTCTCAGATTATTAATAATTAAAGTGATTTATTGCTAGCTAACTAATTAATCTATCAATGAATGGATGCACTGACTCTTATTAACATTAGTTATTACCCTTGGAATCATCCCTTGGAATGTTAAATGATATTCTGTTTAATTACAATTTACATAAACCAATTATGACCCTTTTGCTATTAATTTATATATAATATTATAACCGGCACTCTTGCCTTTAATAAGTGCTAATGTGGGTCAATGCAAACACATGGTGACAGGTGATGCGCCTGGTACTGGTAGTATTATATAATGTTATAGCTGCATCTGACAAAACAATCTAGTGTTCTAATAATAGGCATCTATTTATACACCATTTTGTCAATATTTTGTCATCAGCCTGCTTCATGTACAGTAGTAAATAGTATGGTAATGTTGGTAATGCACAATGACAGTTATGTACAGATGAACAGATTCACAATATGTAATTAACGGGTATGAGTGAATATTATGTAAGTAGAGAGACAGATGGAGAGAGACAGAGAGAAAGTCCTACCAGGACAGAGTTAGCAAGTCCTTGCATTACAGGGTAGGATCTTAGGTGATTACCTCCAAACAGCCCAAAATTGGGCTAATGCAGGAGTTGTTCTTCTCTAGAATTAGTGAGTCCACTACAGGTTACACATTTACCCCCTGTGTGGGATATTTTACTTCCCCTGGCATAGACACCAGACAGAAGGGACCACTGGCTTTTAGTGTCTCTTCTGAAAGATACAGGCAAATGTGGGGTGAATGAAATTGCCTAAGTTTCGAAACGGGGGTAGGTGGGATTGAACCACCGTCCCCTCGATTGACAGTCCGGCGCTCTACCGCACGACCACCGCTCCCACTGAGTGAACAAACATATATAAAGATGAAATTGGTAGATAATTTGAACACCAGGACCAACCAGCTGCATGGCATTTTACTACTGAACACCTCTGCCATTTTCTGATGCTTGTATTTCATTCACAGTCCATGTTGCTCCAGAACTGAGCTACCTGTTGTAAGGAGTCCAGTGAAGCCTGGCTGAATAGTTCCTAACATTGAGATGATGTTCTAATACTACTTTGATCCTTCCTCTCTCTGCTGATACAGAACGTTATGTGGTTATGACACTATGTCAACATCAAGACCAAATGCAAGATAATTGCGCAGTGGCTAGAGGTTTAGATTCTCACCTACGAGACCAAAACTCAGGTTCAAATCCTACTACTGTTCTGCAATGTCATACCATGAGCAAGTGTTTTCACTCTACGTTGTTCGAGGTCACTCACTGACTCAGTTGTGTGAATGAGGACCTGGCCATAAACAGTGGTGATATATTTATGTACAAACAGGCTTCTAGCATCAACTGCAGCATGGATGGATGATTCCAAGTGAAGACGAGATGGTGTTTGGTTGAACAGTTCCACCAGCAGTAAAGTGTAAGCCACTTTCAATTTGACCAATCCTGAGGACAGGATACTGCGCTATATAAGAACTTGTCTTGAAATTATAATGTACACACACCTCATTGTAGTGTAGTCTTCTAGACCCTAGGCATAGCTTCGTAATTTACTTTTTTTATTATTGATTTATATGCAAATACCATAATAGTACGGTAGACACTGGGATACGTCTACGCTACATACAGAAAATAGGGCAAAGGATTACACGAGTTAGTGATTGATTCGATCCTTTCTCAACAAATCCTCGACAATATATATGTAATAGAAGAGCATTCAAGGTAATTCAAGGTATACTTATATTTGACAGTCACAGGCATAGCCTACCAGTAGTACCACTGATAGGCCTACCACAAGATTTCATTATTAATATCTTAAGTTCGTGATGCTAGATAATTATATTTATATCATGCATGATTACTACAAGTCTACAGGTTTAGTTAATAGTGTGAACTATGTCTATGATACTTACATCCATTTGCAAGCTGCAGACAAGTCAGTTATCCTAACAAGTTAATCAACTTGTTTTGTGATTGTGTATTAGTTTGGGCGGCCATTTGTACCAATATAACGTATCATCCTGGAATGCACAGTTCGATTCCGGCTGGCACCATCGGTTCATGTCGATTGCCAGCTCATCAAGCAAAAAGCCAGAGAGAAATCCACAAAATTCTGCGGCGCCACATGCTTCTGACGATGTTGTTATTGTCGCATCCGCCTCTTCTGTTGACGGCGTTGTTGTTGTTTTGGCAAAAACTGGCTTCATCAATACGCCAGTCATCTGCCAATGGGCGGACTTCGAAGCGGGCGTCTGTCAACGCCTGTTCTGACGACCCGAACGGACCTCTGCAACAATTATCTCTTTTGCAAGACCCGAATAAGCGCAAATAACGATAAATCAACAATCCAGACGACCGAATGCGCACTACAGCGCGGCGCACGTACGGTCATCCAACGGACCAATCGACGACCGGAATACGTCTCGTATCATGTGGACGTAAGATCAGTGCATCACGCGCTGGGTCAGCTCGTAGGGTTGTCGTAGTCCATAAACCAAGGACCTTGTTGATCAGTTCCACCACTCACCAAAATAGTCAAAGCCGCCCCCCTCTCTCTATTATAATAAAATATATGTATGTATATGTATGTATGTGTGTGTATATATATATATTGTAGTATTGTGTGTTTGTTGTGTGTATATATATAATATATATATATATATATATATATATATATATAATAATAATATATATATATTATATATATATTCAATTATCAATTATAAGTGTCATGTATTCGTATCCTGTTGACGTGCACCTGCATGTTGTCCTCAGCAGTGATCATTCTTGAATCGCCTTGTGCTTAGTTATAATTATTATATATATATATATATATATATATATATATATATATATATATATATATATATATATATATAGTACACTATGTTATAGTAACATTGCTACATGTGCTACTAATTACTACCACCACCACCACCACCACCACCACCACCAGCTAGTACTATATTATAATTTAACGTTTCATTTCATTTGTAATCAAACTGCCGTTACGGGAACGTACGCACGTTACAATTATCTAAACATAACAAAAAGCAAACGGTTCTAACCAAGGTAATGCAGACTTTATATTTGCATGTTGTATTGCTTCAATTGGTGCATGTAGTTGGAGGTTGTGGATAATCGAATAGGGCATCACCATTGCAAGTCACTAGGGGTGAGCTTCAAGGGTGCTTTTGGAGGTAATCGAAGTGCAATTGCGAATTTTCAATCGGTTTGAAAGAGATTATATACCCAGTGCCGTTGGGGTTTCTAGGAATGAAACAGTTGGGACATTTTTGTGAGGTTCACCTCTGTTCGATCTGGGATCTGATGTATTGCAAGTAATGACTAAACAATATGCTATATATATATATATATATATATATATATATATATATATATATATATATATATATGTCGACGTCATATCATGCGTATGTCACCTACCTTTTACGCATTCGCTACGTACGGTCGTTACGTAAAATAAATTAATAGTAGGCTCTAGTACAATCAGACATGTCATAATCATGTAACAATTCCACCTATGTGTACGTGTTGAATAATATATATATATATATATATATATATACGTACTTTTATAAAGCCTCGAAACTTTGCAGGCTAACCCTCCAGATATTTTTGGTGGGCCCCCAATCTTTAGAGGTGTGCATTTTGTATGGTTTTAGTGAGTGCGAAAGTTATAAACACGTACACTATTAGATTCGTTATCTACAAAACTACGATTGTTTGCCAATGTTAGCGTACCCAGGCGTGTCGGAGCCATATAAGATGTACTGAGAGGCAGAACAGGACTTTGCCCCTACCAGCGAAATCCCCGGGGCCCCGGGGCAAGTTTTCCAGAGTTTATGTTTCAAATCTCCAATAGCACAGCACCGTTGAGCATGAAAAATCTCCATCACCAATTCACCGTCGATATTATTGTAACGAATTTCATTCCAAACAGAAGACTAAATATATATTGAATATATATTGAATCTATATAAAAGCCGCAATGTTGGGAGGGCCCCACGGCCGCATGGTTACGGGGTAGACAAAGAAGATTCGTATTAACGAATGGCAAAGTCAAAGCCTGATCGAGTTTATACGCCAAATTGGGATTGTGACGTATGCAAACCGCGATATACTAGATAATAATTAATCAACTGATGCGCATCCAATTTGTTTAGTCAAACCCGTCAGCGAAGAGTGAATACGAATAAGGTGCTGAACTCACGGACTACTCGTCTCGCATGACAAACGTCACGGCAGTCTGAGCAGACGCAGGAAGGTTACATTTACGGTGAACGCGGTACGCGCGCACCCGGCCCGGGCCAGGCGTAGTTCAGCCGTACCGAGGCGGGGCAAACAACCTGACCAGATAACAGGAGACATGGTTCCTCTGATGTTGCCATTACCGCCCCCGCTAAGGAATTTTAATGTCTCATAGCGCAAAAGCCTAGTTTCCATGGTTTACCGCCAACTGTTAACCTATAATTATAATTAACATAACCAGATGGGTCACACTGCACGGGCCCTGGAAGTTGCATAAGTCAACGTACGCCATGCCCATGTGACTTATTTATTTATAAATGTCGATATAAATAATGCAATGTATCAATAATTAAGACAAAATATTTGTTTGCCGGTCTATGTATAAGATTATTTTCACAAAATAAATAAACAATAATTATTATATTGAACATACTTGCAATTATTTGTAAAAAATATATATTAGGAACTTAATTGCTTGCATCCTAGCTTTAACTATATATATATATATATATATTTATATATATATATATATATATATATATATATTACAGTTGATGGAAATTAAAATAACTAAGGATGCAAGCAATTAAGTTCCTACTATATTTTGTGAAAATAATCTTATACATATATATATATATATATATATATATATATATACATATATATATATACATTATAAATATAACATACTAGGCTGTATAACAAAATTATCTAGACAAAGATAATTACAAATAGACAATGGGCTAAAATGACTACCGTACTACTGAAAGATAATTATAGTAACATAAAACTATATTATCTAATGTGATCTACATAATTTTTTTTGCGTAAATGATGTTTTGTAAATACCACCCCTGGTATATCTATATACACCATAATTACTTCTTTATGCAAGTAGAGGTATTTACATGTTATACATTTACTGTGGAAATAATTACATATACATAGGTGTATTACATGTAAACTAACTGTAAGTTAATATATGTACTCTAACATAGACACACACACACACATATATGTACATTATACAATGCTACTAATTTAAATGTTGTACTTTTGTTGTAGATTACACTTTATATAAATTCACTTATTCAAGCCCATCGAGGTGTTGATTTTGTGTGATGCATTTTTTTTTGGCCTGTACCTTTTCTTTTCTATGACTGAGGGTGGTACTATTGGGGTTTTTCGTTCATGGTCAAAATATATCTCACAGTTGAGGGGGGCAATGTTATATACCATTCCATTTTACGTGTCATTTTAAAATCAAATGCAACGGTTTCCTCCAAATGAAACTATATTGGGTGAACATGTGCAATTACTCACTAACTGCACTACGGGACTGTTCAATGTTGTTATATTATATTATTACACATCAGTGCAGTACAATATACATCAACTATGAAAAGACCACACACAATAAAAACTGCCTTTGTACACATTTAATAGCAATATTATCATTGCAAAATTATCACCACCTAAATGTCAGCTGAGAGCAATACTTTTTATGCTTAAATAATTATACTCAGAATAGTTTTAAATAGTAACATTTTAGTTGCATATTAACAGCATTCTCTGTAATAACCGGGTACATGAAGCATAGTAAAAATACAATTTGACCATTTTCTGTTTTCAACGCAATGAATTATGTACATACAACATTCCTGTCAAAATGTTCAAATAAACAGATAATGGTCAAATTAAAATACTATACAGTGGCTAATTCAAGCACAATGGGATGACTTTTTTTATACACTAGATACGAACCAAGCAAATCTGAAACAAATCAGACTTCGCTTCAACTCCCTTCAAGCACCTTGCCTGATTATATCTTGTATGAAGCAATTTCACATTCTTAATCTGGCCGTATTTATTTATTTTATACTGGGTGGCCTTCAAAGCTAAAACTATGACCAGTGAAAGGATTTTCATGTAACAGTGCATTGTGTTAGCACAATTTATGACAAATCATAGCAATTGGGTGGTTGCATCATTTGAAATACGTATGTTAATTACACAGTGATCGCTCACAGTATTATTAATCATGGAGATTACAGAGTACGTTGGGGAGTTTGTTCTACACACGCAAATCTACAAACCATTTTAGTCATACATCTGATACAGTGTGTGTTTCAACAGGTATCTCTAATACTTCCGAAGTAACTCGTTGTAAGACATTCAGCTCAAATGTGTTTTATCTTCACATTTACTGAAGGCAACATCCAGCATTAAGGGTAAAACTATCTGGTAGAAATGAAGGTATCCAGTCCTTCAGGCTGCTTAAAGCATTTACACCTTGCTACCTGACAGACCTGTTCAATTGAACACCAGCTTGATTTATCTGGAAAGCATTCAGCCACGCTGCAATTAAAGACATTTTGTAAAAAAAACACCTTTGTCTGAAGGCAGATTCTAATTCACACAGCTGAGTGAACTAGAGCAATGCTGAGTGAACAAAACTGCCCAAGATTCGGCATGGCAGCAAGCGATTCGAACCTGGGTTTGCTCAGTTGAAAGTCTGTTTCGTTACTCATTACATTCTCTTCTATAACTTGGCTGTTTTCCACATATACATACTCTTGGATAAATAATAATCAAGATCATCACATCTGTCACTTACACAAATATGCAACTGTGAAATCTCACAATAGAGAGACCAGTAGGCTATTTTAATTGTTTGCTGCAATCCAAGCTGATGGAGACAGGCAATCACGTTTTTGTATGTAAAAAAGGCTTTCAATTCATTGCAAACAATTTCCCAACACGTAGCAATTCATTTGAACAAAACTGATTAAGGTAATTTTAAAGATTTATAATCGGACCTCTTACACTGGCAAGAGTCTGTTGAGCCTGTATTGCTGAAACAACAGTTTGTTATTAAATAAGAGAGATTTTACGTGCACCAGTGTAGACGTCTTGCTCTAAACTATGTTGCATTCCTTTGGTGGCTGGCCGTTGTTTAATCTGAATGCCCCCTGCCACCTCTGGCACCGATTACGTCCACGAAGCAGTCTCCAAATGCTATCAGTACTAGTCACCAGCACGTCCTTGTTCAATGAGAAATGTCTGCAGCCTCACGCTGATAGAACACAAATATGGAGGAAATTGTCTGGATGACTCAAATGTTCACTCAGCCACTGCAGAGGCACTTCAGGAGGTAACACACATCCCTGGATGATGACACGGTGACTCGACGCGTCACTGTCTGCAACGTAAACAGATAAGTTCTCAGACAGCACAAATACAGTTCTTATGATCGCTTGTGAGGTCGATCATTTTGCCATGCAAAACCAGCCCGGGATGATCCCATATGTGGAGTGCAGAAGTAAACCAGCTGTTGACTTTGCCAGTCGCGATTGCATCAGCCGTGGTAACAGTGCAAATATCCGCCCCAATTTGAAGATGGATAAATAATTTCTGGGAATCCCTGTATAATAATCCATTCGCCCAATCACATGAGCAGTGGACTGTTTTTGTGTATTCGAATATATCGGCTTCTACATCCCAAACATGTAACATGAGCAGCTTGTGGCTGAAATCACCCAAAATTATCACAAGACCGGAAGCCTACCATACTCCTAGTGGGTCATTTCATTGGCCGAGTGTAAATTAAGAGTTTTACAAAGGGTTCAGCCATGGGTACTGGTGGCTGATATTACGCAATCACCAGCAGTGACCATACCAGGTATGTGTCATATTTGAAAATGTGTGACATGGAGATGGCATGAATGATTTAATTTTTTTATCAAGTTCTGCGCATCTGTTGCTTTCTGGAGTCAATGTAAATTAATTATTCACACTTAAATTAATTATTGACACTTAACCTGCAGTGTATTTATTATCAAATATAACTAAGAAAACAACAATAATGATATTTTCAAATAATTAAATTACACAGTGCAAAATGAAAACAAGTAAATTACGAAAAACAAAACAGAAAAACAAATGAAGTATTCACCCCCCCATAATTGCCATCATAACCCTGACTACACCAAGTCATCAACACAGGACAAAGAAGAAAGATTTTTTAAAGTAAAATGATGCAGGATGACTTGGAGTGTATCAATATTAAAGAACCAGTCAAACTGTTTCGATTTGGTACAAAACATAACGTTGATGATAAAATAAAAGGTTTCTGTTAAAACAAATGTGACCTTCAAGCTATAAAAAAACCTGCTTCACAAACAATAACCACATCATGTGACTAAACTCCCTCCAATTTTCTATATTACCCATAATTCTAGGACAGATCGCAGCTATGGAAACTCACCTTCTTTAGGCAATATCTCAGGCACAGTTTCCCTGAGCAGGTCTCCTAGAGTTACGGCATTCCCGTCTGCCGAAACGGGTTTGATTAATTTCTGAATGAAATGCCGGTCACCCTGGGAACAGAAACAATTGAAATGAGAACTGGAATGTATCTTGTAAGCACAACTGAATCAAATGTTCTGTTTGCCTATGAAAAGATACATAAGGCCATCACGAAATGGCTGCTAGACATATGGAGGGTTTGGTCTTTACCTAGCAAGTTTTATTTAACTTCTGGCCCCAAATGTTTTTCTTTATGACAAATACAAAGTTGTTTTCAAGTGACACCGCTTGGGGAATGCTTGATTTGTGACAAACAACAATGGTAATGGAATCTATGTATACAAACATAATAACCACGATCAACATTGTTGGCGTGGCAAAGCTTGATACTGCGCATATTTTTTATTGTGACTGGAAAACCATGACATTGCAGATCGACCCATCCAGGTCTTACAAAATATGTAAAATCATTCTTAAACCTTTGGCCACCTAAATTTCTTTTAGCACCAAATGAATAAAAAAATTCATTCAATGAACATGTTTATGCTGTTTTCACAATTATCACAACAAAACTAGTACTCACAACCACCATTCCCATGCTCAGTACATAACACTGTCACCAGGGGAGCCACTCCACTCCACTCACCCAGTGTATCCTGAATGGTATGTGTCTGAACATCTCGCCTTCACTGTGTACCATCAGCTTCCGATTGACAAACCAGAACTGTTCAAACTTGTCTGCAGAAAAGTACATTAATGTACACATTTAGTGAAATTATCAAATGCATATGGATAAATTACACAGTGACTGAAATGTAAATTGCAGAAATGTCAGTATTTATATTTTCAACTGGTGAAAATGTAATTTATGAAAGAAATATTTTTTTCAACTTGCACTTAATGTACTTCTGATAAGTTTACATTCTTTCCTTAAAATCTACTCTTATAAAAAATAAATTATTGATATATTTGAGAAGATAAAGCAAACCATAAAGCTGCTGTAAAGACAGCTGGTATTTCTGAAAACGTGATAGCACATCAGACCTTCAACTCCAACGTTGTTTGGCTGGCATTAATTCTTAATGTTTTAAATTTAAACAAGCTACTGGAAACTGATCGTTTTGTGTATTTCACAAATTCCCGATTTGTGAGGTAAAAGATAAATACCATTCTGCAGACCGAGCCAGAGCTGCTTGTGATCTCTCTTCTGCATGTTACCAATGATCCTTGAGTTGTGTTTAAGGCAGTCAGCCTCCTTCACCATCGACATGAAGTACGACTCCACCACCTCCTTGGAAGAACAGTGAAATAACTCGTCTTCTGGAAACCTCTGAATCACAACATTTCTGTGTCAACCAATACATCATTCAAGCATAGTGGACTGCATTTCTGGTCAATTATTGTTAATATAATGTAGTGTTATACAGTAGAATGTCACTGTCTAACTCAAATGATATAAAAAAGTATCAACATAACTTGTCATTTCATTTTGGAATTTGCTTTAACATAGCACTGTTTCGGTTATGTATAATTAGCATTCAACACGGCCCAGCCACAACATGGCCCAGCCACAACACGGCCCAGCCACAACATGACCCAGCCACAACACGGCCCAGCCACAACATGACCCGGCCAAAATATGGTCAGGCCACAACATGGCCCAGCCACAACATAGCCCAGCCACAACATGGTCCAGCCACAACATGGCCTAGCTACAACTTGGCATCTTGATGCAAACTGTTTACTATTACAATTTATAAACAGCAAAATAAAGTCGCCAACAAAAAGTCCACGAACAGGAGTCACAGGACTAACAAAACACGCATCAAAAAAGAAAACAGACTGGACGTGGATTGTAAACACTTTACGAATAGACACTATAATAGCTGGAAGATAAACACTGGAATGGAATCCAGAGAAAAGAAAACCAGGAACACAGAGAAACAGTTGGAGGGGATCCACAGTGGGAGGTGGAGACGGTTGGAACCAATGGGAGTGAAACAAAGGAGTCGGGGAGAAAACGGGGAGTGTTGGAACAGTGCCAGTTCTGTGTTCCTCTCAGAATAGTGGGTTAAGGTTGAGTACCAAGTAATCCACTAACCTGGAAGTGAACTGTGAGAGTCCAGGGTAAGCGAGATTCAGCCTCCGCCATGTCAAAGAGAACACCGATAGGATTGTGCCTACAAAACAAAGTCTCAAGTCTCACCGTGATCACAAAGCAACACTCAAAAACCATACACATGTGGGTTCATTCTAACATTCGTGATTAGTCATTTGGCAAAGTGACTGCATTTTGTTAGCCAACTTATTTTCCCCCTGTCCACTCACAGTCGACAAAACATGTCCCCTTTATTCTGGCCAAGCTTAAAGCTTTCACTCAATGTATATACTTGGCTGGTTGAATGGACGATGATTCAATGAGTGCCTAGATGCACTATACAGATGACCCTTTGCCATGAGTCGTGTTTAGTGATTGGTACCACATGAAAGGAAAAAATTGCCTTCAAATAACACCTATAGTACATGGTGCCTTCCATCTTAAATTCTTACACACATGCAGTTATGTAATGTGGTGTGTTAACTGCTTAACCCAGTTTAAGCAAATCTCATACAGGGTGCAAAATAAGGGCGGTCTGATCGTCTGGGATGGGTAGTTTTAGAGCTCGGACTAATAAGAGCAGTCCTTTTACATAGTAAAAACACACACAGGACTAGTCTGTAATGACGGACTACAGCAAGCTAGAAGTATTGTGCTATTTCTTTCACCTAAAATGGTTTGTTATTTTCTACACCAAAGCTACAAGCTTACCCATTCCAAAAGTTAGTAACATATGCTCAACTGACAAATAACCCCAAACTAATTTTGCCCTCTTCCCAATACATCTTTTTAAAGCTTGCTTCATTTTTAGCAATACATAAAAACTACTTAATTCATAAATACCCATATTGCAATAACAGGTAAATTTTACCGAGGGGAAAACTTGAAATACCCAGGCGACATTAAGCACAGAGGCGTCGTTGTCCACTAGTATTTGCCCTTCAGTGTCTATACCCATCACCCAGTACCCACCATTTGAGAGGTTGTCCTTCGTCCTCCAGCCACATCTCACCGTGGTCATCCGGGTCAACGTATCTGATGAAATGTCGGTTCACTTTATCAGTGACGAGAGGCAAGTAGCTGACCCGGGGCAGCATGAGCTGTGAAGAGAGTGAGAGACAGGCACAAGTCAGTTTCTTACAGGGAGGTAGGAACCTGGGATCACGTCAGCTTTGGGGCGCACAGCTTGTCTGGACCGGTTTACTATTATAAAATATGGGTTAGGGTGTGTGTATTGCATAATGCAGCATGCTATGTTTTGTTGTCTCTAATACTAAAATATGGGTTATGGTTAGGGTGTGTGTATTGCATAATGCAGCATGCTATGTTTTGTTGTCTCTTTTATAATAAAATAGGGGTTATGGTTAGGGTGTGCGTATTGCATAATGCAGCATGCTACGTTTTGTTGTCTCTATTATACTAAAATAGGGGTTAGGGTGTGTGTATTGTATAATGCAGCATGCTATGTTTTGTTGTCTCTATTATACTAAAATAGGGGTTAGGGTGTGTGTATTGCATAATGCAGCATGCTATGTTTTGTTGTCTCTATTATACTAAAATAGGGGTTAGGGTGTGTGTATAGCATAATGCAGCACGCTATGTTTTGTTGTCTCTATTACAATAAAATAGGGGTTAGGGTGTGTGTATAGCATAATGCAGCATGCTATGTTGTCTCTAATACTAAAATATGGGTTATGGTTAGGGTGTGTGTATTGCATAATGCAGCATGCTATGTTTTGTTGTCTCTAATACTAAAATATGGGTTATGGTTAGGGTGTGTGTATTGCATAATGCAGCATGCTATGTTTTGTTGTCTCTAATACTAAAATATGGGTTATGGTTAGGGTGTGTGTATTGCATAATGCAGCATGCTATGTTTTGTTGTCTCTATTACAATAAAATAGGGGTTAGGGTGTGTGTATTGCATAATGCAGCATGCTATGTTTTGTTGTCTCTAATACTAAAATATGGGTTATGGTTAGGGTGTGTGTATTGCATAATGCAGCATGCTATGTTTTGTTGTCTCTAATACTAAAATATGGGTTATGGTTAGGGTGTGTGTATTGCATAATACAGCATGCTATGTTTTGTTGTCTCTAATACTAAAATATGGGTTATGGTTAGGGTGTGTGTATTGCATAATGCAGCATGCTATGTTTTGTTGTCTCTATTACAATAAAATAGGGGTTAGGGACTTAGGGTGTGTGTATTGCATAATGCAGCATGCTATGTTTTGTTGTCTCTAATACTAAAATATGGGTTATGGTTAGGGTGTGTGTATTGCATAATGCAGCATGCTATGTTTTGTTGTCTCTAA
The DNA here is from genome assembly GCA_025642075.2 of Ridgeia piscesae. Lineage (NCBI taxonomy): Eukaryota > Metazoa > Annelida > Polychaeta > Sabellida > Siboglinidae > Ridgeia > Ridgeia piscesae. The sequence continues at coordinate 81,802 of JAODUO010000971.1, forward strand.
TACTAAAATATGGGTTATGGTTAGGGTGTGTGTATTGCATAATGCAGCATGCTATGTTTTGTTGTCTCTAATACTAAAATATGGGTTATGGTTAGGGTGTGTGTATTGCATAATGCAGCATGCTATGTTTTGTTGTCTCTATTACAATAAAATAGGGGTTAGGGACTTAGGGTGTGTGTATTGCATAATGCAGCATGCTATGTTTTGTTGTCTCTAATACTAAAATATGGGTTATGGTTAGGGTGTGTGTATTGCATAATGCAGCATGCTATGTTTTGTTGTCTCTAATACTAAAATATGGGTTATGGTTAGGGTGTGTGTATTGCATAATGCAGCATGCTATGTTTTGTTGTCTCTATTACAATAAAATAGGGGTTAGGGTGTGTGTATTGCATAATGCAGCATGCTATGTTTTGTTGTCTCTAATACTAAAATATGGGTTATGTTAGGGTGTGTGTATTGCATAATGCAGCATGCTATGTTTTGTTGTCTCTAATACTAAAATATGGGTTATGGTTAGGGTGTGTGTATTGCATAATGCAGCATGCTATGTTTTGTTGTCTCTAATACTAAAATATGGGTTATGGTTAGGGTGTGTGTATTGCATAATGCAGCATGCTATGTTTTGTTGTCTCTATTACAATAAAATAGGGGTTAGGGTGTGTGTATTGCATAATGCAGCATGCTATGTTTTGTTGTCTCTAATACTAAAATATGGGTTATGGTTAGGGTGTGTGTATTGCATAATGCAGCATGCTATGTTTTGTTGTCTCTAATACTAAAATATGGGTTATGGTTAGGGTGTGTGTATTGCATAATGCAGCATGCTATGTTTTGTTGTCTCTAACACTAAAATATGGGTTATGGTTAGGGTGTGTGTATTGCATAATGCAGCATGCTATGTTTTGTTGTCTCTATTACAATAAAATAGGGGTTAGGGACTTAGGGTGTGTGTATTGCATAATGCAGCATGCTATGTTTTGTTGTCTCTAATACTAAAATATGGGTTATGGTTAGGGTGTGTGTATTGCATAATGCAGCATGCTATGTTTTGTTGTCTCTAATACTAAAATATGGGTTATGGTTAGGGTGTGTGTATTGCATAATGCAGCATGCTATGTTTTGTTGTCTCTATTACAATAAAATAGGGGTTAGGGTGTGTGTATTGCATAATGCAGCATGCTATGTTTTGTTGTCTCTAATACTAAAATATGGGTTATAGTTAGGGTGTGTGTATTGCATAATGCAGCATGCTATGTTTTGTTGTCTCTAATACTAAAATATGGGTTATGGTTAGGGTGTGTGTATTGCATAATACAGCATGCTATGTTTTGTTGTCTCTATTACAATAAAATAGGGGTTAGGGTGTGTGTATTGCATAATGCAGCATGCTATGGTTTGTTGTCTCTAATACTAAAATATGGGTTATGGTTAGGGTGTGTGTATTGCATAATGCAGCATGCTATGTTTTGTTGTCTCTATTACAATAAAATAGGGGTTAGGGTGTGTGTATTGCATAATGCAGCATGCTATGTTTTGTTGTCTCTAATACTAAAATATGGGTTATGGTTAGGGTGTGTGTATTGCATAATACAGCATGCTATGTTTTGTTGTCTCTAATACTAAAATATGGGTTATGGTTAGGGTGTGTGTATTGCATAATGCAGCATGCTATGTTTTGTTGTCTCTATTACAATAAAATAGGGGTTAGGGTGTGTGTATTGCATAATGCAGCATGCTATGTTTTGTTGTCTCTAATACTAAAATATGGGTTATGGTTAGGGTGTGTGTATTGCATAATGCAGCATGCTATGTTTTGTTGTCTCTATTACAATAAAATAGGGGTTAGGGTGTGTGTATTGCATAATGCAGCATGCTATGTTTTGTTGTCTCTAATACTAAAATATGGGTTATGGTTAGGGTGTGTGTATTGCATAATGCAGCATGCTATGTTTTGTTGTCTCTAATACTAAAATATGGGTTATGGTTAGGGTGTGTGTATTGCATAATGCAGCATGCTATGTTTTGTTGTCTCTAATACTAAAATATGGGTTATGGTTAGGGTGTGTGTATTGCATAATGCAGCATGCTATGTTTTGTTGTCTCTAATACTAAAATATGGGTTATGGTTAGGGTGTGTGTATTGCATAATGCAGCATGCTATGTTTTGTTGTCTCTAATACTAAAATATGGGTTATGGTTAGGGTGTGTGTATTGCATAATGCAGCATGCTATGTTTTGTTGTCTCTATTACAATAAAATAGGGGTTAGGGTGTGTGTATTGCATAATGCAGCATGCTATGTTTTGTTGTCTCTAATACTAAAATATGGGTTATGGTTAGGGTGTGTGTATTGCATAATGCAGCATGCTATGTTTTGTTGTCTCTATTACAATAAAATAGGGGTTAGGGTGTGTGCATTGCATAAAGCAGCAATACTAGACCCCTATTTAATAATAGTGGACTGGTCTGGATAGGCTGTTCGCCCCAAAGCGGACATGACTCTGCGGAACCTCATCAGAGACTTGCACATTATTCCACCCGACAGTTCCAGCAGCAGTGTTTTATTAACTGACCACTCTGTATGTATCGTGGTTACAATGTTATGATCTCATGAAGTCTCATTCAATTAATTGGCCATTTTCAGAACATTATCACCAAGCCAATCGTTCTATGCTGGCACTGATGGTGTCCACCAGACACTGCCAAGATGCTTGTCATCCTCAGTTGTTCTTCTACATCCTGGTAAAATTGAGGTAGGATTGGCATCAACGTAACTTTAAGTTTTCATAAATAAAGCGAACAGTATCACCACGATGGTCAAGATAATTTGGTAACAAAGACTCCATTTTTGAGAACAACAACCACGCAGTGGCAGTCCCAATGGCGTACATAGTCACTACATACCATATCACTCACAACTGATATAAGCATATCTAGCATATCTAATTATCTAGGATTACCTAGGATTAGCCTTAATATTTTTCTTATCTTTTATGTTCATTAGATACGGATGTAACTAATATTAGTAACGCATCGTGCATCATCTGTGGAAGCCGATACATCATTAAAATGATACATCGTGACTCAGAACATGACAGTGACAACAATGATGACTAAAAGTCATGAGATGATCAAAGATGACAATGAGAGAAAAGTAAAACGATCGGAACGGTTCCGGTGGGCGATAATTAGTGAAGATGGAATAATCCGTTCCATGCAAAACAGGGGCTATTGCACAACAATTACACTGCATTATGTGTATACAAACAGCGTATTTTCTACTTACAAACATCGGTTCTGGCTGTTCTGCTGTAAAGACTTCGTCTGTAGCCAGTGTAAAGCAAACCGGAATTTTGCCATCCCACACCGCACGCAAATTTTCCTTGTCGTCAGCCATCATCGACGAAAACGTATCATAGTCACACCATCGTAGTCACCGACTACAACGAACAGTCGTGATCAACTATCTAGTAAACAAATCTTTATCATTTTAGCTACGAAATTATTAGTCTAACGATGACTACCGACATTGACAAATTCATTGCTATCAAGAACATAAACGGTTGAGAAGAGGTTCCATCTAGCGAATGATTCTGAAACATTTGCGCCTTCTGTCGGATATTGAACAAATGTTTGCGGGCGAAATGAAATGGGGCAAGACTACCATTGCGAAAATTAAAGTATTCCTTTCACAAACACAAGATGACAATATTAAAAATTAAAAATTATAAGCAAATAACAAGTTAACCAATTAAAAACATACCCGTCGTATATAATAGCCAATATTGGCTTCTTACGACGTATCTCATTCAGATACTTATTATGTTGAACATGCTAACTTTGGGAAATGTGACTGCATCCCCTCCCTGGTGCTGTGTCAAAATCCTGCCCTCTATCAGTCTATGAATGTGTTCGATCATTCATTTCTAGATGATGATGTAAGACCACAATAAGGTGCTCATCCGCCATTCCCCGTCCGACCAAAGAGTACCCTTTAAAAGCAGCATTATGCAGGTTGTCTGAATTTCTGTGAGCATATATAATTATGTAGTGATCTCGAGTGATTAGAAATTATGTTTTCGTGCAGCGTGGCATCAGAGCTGTCAAATTACGACAGCTGTCACTCGGTGCATTTCTGCGTATTAATACAGTTGGCAATCCGTGGATGGTTCAAGCAGAAATCGAGGGGTGTATATATATAAGGTTTGAAAGAAGTTTATGGGAGCCTGAGGTATTAAAGTTCACGAATTGTTCATAGAACTTCTGTCTATGGAGGGTAAATATGCTGTGAAATTGTCAATAACAGAGCTCCTTGAGATTATTATTAGTAGTAGTAGATAATTTTTATTAATTAAAAAAATATTGTCATCTAGAAAATTAACTCTAGATGGCAGGTGAATAATGAAGCCGAATTTGGCCTATCGAGAGTGCAACCTATGTGTGGATCTAAGGATGTCCCCCCTTCTGAGGATCGACATGCAGGTACATGATATATGTTACGACTATAGGGTAAATGTTTATTTTTAAAGGGATAAATGATAGTTTTAAAGGACATTTTAGATCCAGTTATGTATTTATGTATTAGCTTAACGTAATTATTTTTAAATAGGTAATCTATCATTTTAAAGGACATCTTAGAGATATAATATATTTATTAGATCAAAATAATAATGTATATATATATATATATATATATATATATATGTATTTATTTATTTGTCATATGATTTCATTTTATTATATAGAGGCTCTACGTAACTCAATCGCCAGAACACATTCCCATTTAACATGAAATATACATGTATGTTGAAAATGGCAAATAAAGCTTCATTGCTATTATAGCGGAGACAATTTGAATGCAGTTTTCACGCATGCACAGTGTGCCGAGAAGACCGCAGAACGTGCATGACATCTATAGCGGAAATGACATGATCCCTGTTTACGCATGCCCAATAGATAGCCATAGTTAGTTCAGATGTAAAACTACATTTGCAACAGTTTTCATGCTTACATGAAATAAATGAAAAACACACCAACTAAAAATCGTGCTTATTAAATATAACAATTACAGGCATACATGTAAAGGTCTTCCCAAATACATTTTTAGCTGAACATGGTAAACAGTAATGTTTTTTCGAAGCTAGGATCTGTAATGCAATTGATACAGCTTGTATAACGAATGGTAAAACGATGTGTGCATTATTCAATTATACATTACCCAAGAATGCTTGTGAATAGTATTTATGTTGAGTCACCATAATGAATGCATGTTTTCAGAAACTGTATAACACTGTAAATCATTGTAAGATGTACACAATAAGTTATTTTAATGTACTCGTATTTTTTGCATATCGGAGATATGAACCTTGTCATGTTGGATACAGCCAAGTTCCATTCAGAGTGATTTGTGTATATACTCATTACGCTGCATTCCCATTCAGTGCAGTTCAGTTTGTTACAAGAAAGAAAATACTGTAGTGTGCTTTTTATTTAAAATAATTACAGTGTATTGACAAATCTGTTATTTTAAGTAGGTTTTATTAACAAATTCACACGTACAGGATAAATTGTTTGTTATATCAGTCAGGATTATGTCCAGATATATTATTGTATGTGTACTTGGTTACATACACTTGCTATAAATGTAACTGATTAACATTTTGAAATTACTCTATACTGTAATTGATTTTTTCATTAATTTGCAAAATTATAATCAGTTAGTTTTCTAGCATACTTTATGTAAGCTGTGTTTTATATAAATGAAAATTGTAAACCATGTGCATTATTACATACGTTAGCTAATGTTGAAAATCAACTTGATTTGAGATCCACTGTGCTGTCTATATTCTGGTGGGTTATCTTTATTCTTTTGGTGGGTTATGTTTCTTTCTCTTTCTTTCTCTTGCTCTCTCTCTCTCTCTTGCTCTCTCTCTCGCTCGCTCTCGCTCTCTCTCTCTTGCACTTTCTCTCGCTCTCTCTCCTTCTTTTCTCGCTCTCTCCCTCTCTTGCTCTTTCTCTCCCTTCATGGGAATCACCACCTCTTCTCCACCAATCTCGTTTCTCGCTCCCATCTCATCCAGTTCCTGTCTTGTAGCCTAACCAAACATGACATGTTAGACGGAAGACTCCAACTTTCCTATGATAGCAGTCTTTGAAGTATGACAACTCCAATGCATTGATATCGCCACTGAAGAAGAGTTATTACTGTTGCACTTAACTTGATGACCTGAGAACTCAGATGATTTGGTCAGCGACAAACATTTTATCTGCATTCTTCTACAGCCCAACAAATAGGTCTTATTTTCATAGTTGTTTGGGTTGCATATTAATACCTGTTTGTTTGGCTGGCAACCAAGGTGCAGGCCATTTACGAAGAAAGCATTAATATTCCTGCATACATACATTGATACATACACAAACTTGACTATAGTTCGATGCATTTCAGAGCTGTCACAAAAACCGCTGAACTTATTAAATAGAATCAATGCGGGTGCACACAACATGTAATGTTTGCATATGGAACACCAGCAGGATGTAAACCTGCCACACACAACACTGAATCGATATTACCCCGAACTGTCAAAGTGAACAAAATGGTTAGACAAATAACTGACAATGCTTTTGGATTACAACACAGTATCCTAAATGCAATCAGTTACAACTTACTTTATATTATTAGAACATTTTAATTTATATAATTTGACAGGAATACATAATTATTTTAAAACAAATTAAAAAGTATGCACAAATTCACTTTTCTGGATAACACTGCTTTATTTTGAACTCTTCTTTTGTGGAAACACATCATCCGTCACCAAGGCTGTCAAATACCCTATTTGAACGGTTGTTTCTACCTGAAAAAGTGACAAATTACATAACCAGTACAGTTGTTTCCCACAAGCATGAATTCTTAATGGTGGTTATTACAACAGAACCTGTTGCATTGCCTAACAATATCCAACATTTTTTCTAGTTGATTATCCTCTGTATGTCTAATGACATCCCAAATATGAATAGGTTATGTGTCATTTATTACACATTAGTTTTAATGTGAGGTGTGTGTGTAAAATATTTATGACATTGCTTTATTTACAATGTAACTTTATAGTAGGACTGACGTAGAATTGTTCAAATTAGTGTCTTCGCAAGAGTGACACTGTTGGTGGCACTCCATTCAAGAGACTGACCAATCACATATGTAACATTCCTGTGTCTCTGTGCCAGGTGGCGTTCCCTTACCTGGTGGTTCCATGTGTTGGCTTAACAGGTGAGCGCTACATGAGAAAAATATAATAGTTATTAAAATATAATGAACAAAAGCAAAATAATTAACATCCACCAATACATATTACAATAAATGTATTTTAAAGACTACATGAAAGTCTTCCAAGATATAATTAAGCAGTAACTACCAGGCAACGTCCTCATTACAGGTTCAAACATTTTTTTTATCTTGCAATGATATATTTTTCACAGACAAAAGGTAAAACGAATTAATTAAAGTTAATCGTGAAACAAAGACAATTTAAAAGATAAAATCCATAATGAAAAAACAGGAAATTCGGAAGTGGGAGACACTGGGAACATTCTACCTATAGGACAATCTAATGGACTACTTGGGCTCGGGACTCCGCTTTGGTTGCTCCTTACAACGTTCCCCTGGCGAGAAACGTCACGACCTTCAAACCTCACAACTGATCACTGTGCTACGAGAAAGGGAGGGAGTATCTGCCCCTAAGCCCGGCGTGCCATTGCCGGATGTGACGCTCCATATTGCGAGCATCACGTGATACACCCTTTGCCACAAGGCATCGAATACACATCTGTTACAATTATAATAGCAATTTCCTTCCTTTATATACCATATATGGTTTGACTGGCGAGATTGTGGTATCAACTTGTCAGAGCTTAAACTGATATATCTATTTCCAGTGAAGTTATTTTTAATGTAGAATGGCGTTAAAACACCGTTTATATGTTATAGTATATCATATGACACATTAAACATGTTCACATGTGAAACTATAATTATTCATCCCTGCAGATTTATGGATAGGTATGTTTTACAACAGGCGTCGTGAAACCAAGATGGCGCACACACCGTCGCCATTTTGTCCTTCATAAAATGTAACAAGGAATTACTTTAAAGTCTTGATACATAATTCGCATAATTCCACATCACTCACACATTGGTAAACAAGAATACATAACATAAAATAATAACCATATAACAGATATAGACTCAGACAAATTTAGTTATTTTATTTAAGATATTATCGACATCAATCAGCATAGTGATCATAATTTTGTTTTCCACATGCGTGTTAAATAGGGGAAAAAACTAGATCATAAATAAATGATCGAAACTAGGCAACTTTTCTCAATGCAATTTCGCAATGAATTTAAAGATCTTAAACATAATACGATATCGGACAGGAAGACAATGCAATGACTTCAGAAGACGCATAGAACGTGGAGACCTAATCACAATCCTTCCTATGCAATTTTGAACACATTGTAATGTTGTGATGCTGTTAAAGGTAACAGTACGATGGAGGGAATTCCCAGCAAACATACAAGTATTGGGCCAATGCTGGCGTTATACTGGCGAGTACCGTTTGTACCGGCAACGGTACAAACGGTACTGAGCCAGTACACTGGACACACCATGATAAAAGTCGATGTACTTGCCAGAATCGGCCCAGCATTGGCCCGATTGTATCGGCCCAGCATTGGCCCGCTTGTATCGGCCCAGCATTGGCCCGATACCAGCCAATTTCAACATTGTTCCGCAAGATGTCGCACGGGAAGTTTTTCATGGCGCCTCCTAGGGAATGCAATTTTACCGCCAAATTGAGATGGCGGACGCCATTTTTGTGAAAGATTTCGAAGTGGGATTTGTTCAGGTAAGTTGCCATGATTAATAAAATAACGTAGTTTTAATTGTGGTAATTATGCTTAAATGTGAATGCAAATAATTGTACAGTTGTGCCTATATTAGTGTTTTAATTGAGAATTGGCATCTGCATTTATAGACCGGTAGTTACTAGACTAGTGCTTTTACTAGTCTAGTGGATCACTTCGTCGGAGTCGGTTTCTGCAAGACTTAGGCTTAGCAAGCGTAACAATATGCAGTTTTCACCAACACATTTAAATTGTAAAGCAATGTATCAGTTGTATTAAAAATAGAACGGCTTATAATTAATCGGTGGTAGGCAAACAAAGCATGAAATAAGTAGTTTTTAGTGAAATACAATATGAATATTCGTAACACGTACGGTAATGACGTAGCCTCGTATGTCTTTCTTTAGACTTTACCGCGTCAAAAAATTCGAAAGCACCCACTTATTTCTATATCACCAGATTCAAAATTCAAATTTCAAATTCACTGATGACGTACGACAACACGCAACGCATTCACTAAACATCACGGGCTAATTTTTCTTTGGTGATTAATGTGAACAATTAAGTGCTGGATCCAATGACTCATGGCTCATGCCATGACTCAGTCACTTCATTGCTTGTGAATAAAAAAAATTGGTGCGGACCACATCTCTCCAATTTTGAATGCATGCCATAGGCGTTTTGGTTTATGATCATGTGTCTATGTGTCCCACCAATTGTTAGGTTAACCTGACCTTCAGGTCTAGAGATAGAGGTAATCAAACTTTGACCTGACCTTGATACCTGACGACCTTCCAGGTGTAATAACTCCACTTCTAAAATTAACCACATCTCACCAATAAATTCAAATGCATAATTTATATTCAAAATGTGTACTTTGTGAAGCAGGGGGTAACTGGTATAATGGCAATGACAAAACTGGGATAACATTCTTCATGGCTAAGAGATGACAACATGATGTTAATATGTAAGACAGTAGGTAATATCGACACAAATTGATGTAAATATGACAATCACATACTGATTAGACTTAACTTGAGAGCCAGTAAGATATATGTATAGAGGAAATGTGTTTTACTCCATAAAAGTATGGGATTCGTGGGATTATAAACCAGCATATGAAGAATAATTTATAAATTAGTGGATAACAAAACAAAACAAACTGGGGGTAATTAATATATTACTTCTGCCAAATTTCAGGAACCAAAAGCCAGGGTGCATGTTATAAGGGGGATATTATATAGAGAAAACAAAGGTCGAATGGGAATGCAATACAGTTAAAACCTGCCCATTAACCAGAAATAAAAAGGTGTAAGATAAAACTTAAAACTGTGTGTATGTTTCAGGGGCCATTCTGAGGAATCCATTCCTCCAGGATACAGATACGGAGAAAACCATTAAAAAAAGAAATGATGCACTGGCTTCGGAATTCGGGGGACAGGCATGGCGGACAGAAGCGGCAGGCAGTGCAGATGATGCAAGCGAGGGATGGCAATGCTCTGTAAACGTTTAAATAAAATTGATCTCGTTTTGTTTCATATCATGGTTTTTGTTGCTATCTCATACAGACACTATTATATACTGCACCAATAATGGAACATTAACATGCATGTGTACTTTGCCAGTGCTGGTACAGGTACTGGGCCAGCACTGGGCCAATACATTGCGCCAGTACTGGCCCAATGCTGAACCATTACTACCTCAGCACTGGGCCAATACAGCTTGCCGGTACTGGGCCAGTACTGGGCCAATACATTGCGCCAGCACTGGCCCAATGCTGGACCAGCATTGGCCCAACACTGGGGCAATACCACATGCCAGCATTGGCCCGATTCACAGCCGCTGTGCAGCGTATGCATTGGGCCAATGCCGTTTATACCGGCCTGCCAGTATTGGCCCAGTACTGTCATGTTTGCTGGGTTACAACAGAAACGTGCATTGAATCACAAATATGATAATACAACAATAATGGAACGTACGACCATTAGATGCCTTTCTAAATATCACCACACACTTTCATACCTTCGAGTAACTGCATCGTCCAATCTGTGACCGTCCTCGTCGTGTTTCGGCATCTGTTGATATCCTAGTGTCCGCTGACATATTAAACTGCACCTTGTGTACAGCTTAGTTGAGACCAACTGTCACACTACACTGAGCGTCAAACGTGCATCGGCTACTGCACTCGACACCAATCGAGCAAACCAAGAAACAGTTGAAATTGGCCTTGCACTGTTAACCGGGAGAACTATACATTTTGAACCCAACGATTCCATGCTATTGGTAGTTGCACCCTTCAGTCATTTGTCAAATAACTGTCACGTGAATGTCACCGATATGGTGAAAGGAAATGTTGTCAACCCATGCGTTCTGGCGTAGCGACAAAACCATTATAGGAGGCGGCAAGCTATGCCAAGAATGTCCAACACCAATTGACGGGTTCCACTGTCTGTGTTAAACTGTGATAGTGTCAATGAAGCATGGCAGGTATTACATAATTGCTTTGTATGACATAAATAGCTTCGACGTTCGTGTGAATATATGCAAATAGCCATGACCGAATCCATGTGCGACTTAATGAGAATGAGAGAATGCGTAAAATACGAGTGGCGGGCGAAAACGTGGAGGAAGAGGGGTGTAAACGGAAAGAGAAGAGTGGGAAAGAATAATGAAAACGGGATAGATATAGTGTGACACAAAGAAAGAGAGATGAGGGAGGATCGGAGGAAGAGAGAGAGAGAGAGAGAGAGAGAGAGAGAGAGATAGAGAGAGAGAGAGAGAGAGAGAGAGAGGAGGGAGGAGAGAGAGGAGAGAAGAAGGGAGGGGTGATGGAGAGAGGTAGGAAGGGAGGGTGGGAGAGAGTGAGGGAGAGAGATAGGGGGAGAGAGTGAGGGAGAGAGATAGGGGGAGGGAGAGAGAGAGAGAGAGAGAGAGGGAGGGAGGGAGGGAGGGAGGGAGGGAGGGAGGGAGGGAGGGAGGGAGGGAGGGAGGGAGGGAGGGAGGGAGGGAGGGAGGGAGGCGGAGGGAGGGAGGGAGGGAGGGAGGGAGTAATCATTTAATGTTCAAGTTTCGTTTAATTGATATCATAATGGACGTAACATTTTTGGAAAAGTAAACTATTATTTGTCCCGTAATATGCAGCACTGATATAATTGTTTGGGCGTATCGTGTTTATTGAAACATTACATATATTGATAGTTGGCTGGGTTTTTTTGTTGGTCCTGTCTATGCTGTGAATGTTTTTGCCTGTTACGTGAAACAGTGTGACAACGTGCAGTGCATTAACATGTGCCAACAGCGTTAGACACATTTGACATGACTATACAATATCAGGGCGTATTCTTGTACTGGAGGGTCCTGCGCACTATTCCTGTGGATCAAAATATCCATAGATAATACTAATACGTATAGTATGCTAGAATCTTGTCTACAGAGAGTATATGTATATATATATATATACAATGTATATATATATATATATATATTATATATATGTATCAGCAGGGGACACTTATGCAGCATACCTGTGATAAAACCACCAGTTTTATATCTGTTGACTTATCAGTTCCATTTTGGGATGATTGTAGTATGTTTAATTGATCTGATTTGGCATGGTAATTAACAGAGCAGGCAACATCCACCATGTTTCTAGTGAGACAATACATAAGAACCAGTACAGTGACAGTGTGGATGTACTTTATTTTATACAGTTTACAAGCATGTTAACCAATGACACCACAACTCTTTCCGAAGCTTACTATCAGCCATTTAAAAATACAACCACAGATAGAAGATCAGCACCACAGGACAAGTTAATACAATTCAGTCCATACAGTTCTGTATGTAACATACACTGTACACTGTAGTCATTCACACTCATACATCCACTGGTTCATCTTCCCTACAACATGCACATGGAAAAACAAGTCATTGTATAAAATATTTCCCTAGACTCTCCGCCTTCCCTGTCTCGCCGATGCACGTCCCAAAGTCCTGCTAGGGACAAACTTTGACCATAGGCACCGGAACATGGGTTGGGATTGATCCGCCAATACTAAGAATGGGGGTTAATTAACTGCTCATGTTCTAGGAATTTTTAAATATTTTTGGTGTCATCTGATTTGCAACTTCCAAAGTGAAACTGCATCATCTTGTGGTAGTTCCTGAACATGGGGGCCTCAACCTGTGATGTTATGTTCAAAAGTAGTATGATGTACCAGCATCTTGAAATGGTGCTATGTTAAAAAACAGTATGATGCACCAGCATCTTGAAATGATGTTATGTTCAAAAGCAGTATGATGCATCGGCATCTTAAAATGATGTTTTGTTCAAAAGCAGTATGATGCACCAGCATCTTAAAATGATGTTTTGTTCAAAAGCAGTATGATGCACCAGCATCTTAAAAAATCTAAAAAATACTCCCATTCTATGTAGCAATCAATACTCCAGCCAAAATATGGAACACTGCCTCAGAAATTCTCCAGCATCACCCACCTAAAATTTTCAATGTCATGCCCCATAGCAATATATTGCTGAAGCTTTGGTTGAGCTGTACCAGACATATTCACCTTGTTCCGGTGTCTATGTTGACTGGGGACGTGTACTTTATAACGTATACTTAACGATCAAGAAAACCACCAACTTAAACCCATGTTACACTCTATGATATGATTTTATAATGTAGCACCTTTATATACATGAAGTGTCAGATAAAATTCACTTTCCTGTATCATTCTCATACTAAATGGAAATTTGTACATGATTATATTCAAGATGAAATATATTGATACCAGGTAACCTCAAATCAATCAGAGTGGTAGCAAAGGTTGAATGCTTTTTTGCAGATTTTCATAGCAAATGCAAGGCAATCAAAATTTGTTGAAATGGATACATCAGATTTTGGTAAATAAAGATGAAGGACATTTATCAAGTTTGGAAAATAATATCATGCACATACATGGAGTATGGCATATAGGATAAATGTTATGTACTATATTCAAATGTAGCATTCCTGTTTGGAAAAAGTTTCAGAAATGGAGGTTACTGCATGTTGACCTAAAATAATTCACTTGATATATATTTCAGTATCTGCTTGGCTAAATTAAAATACATACAAAAAGATCACATTCGTACTCCACTATGTTTGCACCTAGGGGTCACACAACTGGCAAGATTATTTCTGTTCTATTACAATTTTTTAAAATACTTCATCTCAGCTTAATCATATGCCTGTTAAATAGTGTTATTTTACACTTACAAAAATCTTGATTTTATATTTGGTATACTACCCATCATTAGCTCTTACATTACTTTAGAATCTATTATAGTTCGTCACATTAATGTCTATGAAATATATTAAACTAGGCAATGAATCTATTAATTGCCTATCACTACAACAGATAACTTCTAGTAAACACCATAATTATGGTTTATGGACTTATGTATGCCAAATGAAACAGAGTTGGAGAAACTATGTAATTTTGGGAATATATTAATATAGACCTGGATGTTTTAGTCACACAAAAGGTTATCGTATTATGAAACAGTAAAACAATTAACATTAAAACAATATCGATCTCTTAAGTTTAACTACTGAGCAAATCACCACTACTACGAAATAATGTAATGTAACTATTAATAAACAGATATGTTGCATGTAACAAAGTTACTCATTTATACATAACCATTTAAATTATGAAACTGATCAACTTACACATTAGGAGACTGAGACTGATCAACTTACACATTAGAAGACTGAGACTGATCAACTTACACATTAGAAGACTGAGACTGATCAACTTACACATTAGAAGACTGAGACTGATCAACTTACACATTAGAAGACTGAGACTGATCAACTTACACATTAGAAGACTGAGACTGATCAACTTACACATTAGGATGCTTTACATTACATAATATGGCTTCACAAAGTTAAATACAATGTACATAGTTCTAACAAAATGCTTGCAATAAACTGAAACTATAAAATATTTGCTATTTTGTATTGTCATGCTTATAAGGTGAGCTAAAACACTGCGTTTGCTTTTGTAAATAAAAACATTGTGGTAGTTTCTTATATTAAAAACATATAAAAAGCAATGCAAAATTTATGTATACATTGTCAACAACCAAAATAAATTGTTTACTGTAAACGTCAGTCTGACTAAAAACACCACACATCCATAAAACAATATTACGCATATAACTAAAACATGTACATTCTGAATGCAAATTATTAAAACAACGAAACCACCCTGTTGTTACAACAGTCACATCACTGACACAAAGGTATTATAAATTATTAATGCGTAAACAGAGTCATAACAGATGTCCGAATTACTGCTTAGGGTTAAATAAAAAAAATTGCCCCGTTTTTCCAATTTAAATAAAAAAAACTATTCCCACTCACAGTATTATCAATCTATTTGTTCAGCTTGCATAGGAGAAAATTGTGGGCGATTGCTATTTATTTGGCCTCCGGTAATTGAAAATTTTCTCACGCGGGCATTTGTCACAAACAATAATGGCACATTGAAATTTGAGAATATTTCAAAATTTTCATGGACAATTCATGCTTTTCCACAAGCATTTCCCCACATTTAGCTGAAGTTGACACCTAAAAATAAACTATCATCCATAAATTTCATTCATGTTTTAGAAAATATTTCTGAGCATTAACTACATTCAGAAATTTTTTGGTTCAATCTGTCAGAAAATCCATGATTTTGTCTTGCTGCGGATCCACATTGTGGCATAAAAACATGTGATAAACTCGTCACTTTCCATTTTCACACACACAATATATACGACAACACATTTGTACCAATTGTTGCATTGTGGCAAGGTACATGTGACCTTCCGCTGTGCAATTGCTCTCTTTAAACATTTATAGACAATATGGTCATACCAGTGCATCTTTACGTGACCTTATTAAAAAAAATGTTGAACATTTGTTAAGTGATTAATCTCAAGTGCATTAGGCCATGATACAGCTTAGGAAACCAAAGAACAGCAGAACATAAATGCTGATATTGCGTAATTTGGAAATGATATGGAAATGGGGTGTATTCTGTTGGGAAAACATTACTAAATATTCTTCAAGATGGTTTATATCCGTGTGAGGGAAAACCCAGTTGCATCACAGATGATTATAACCACCTAGAACCATATAGTAGACAGACTCAGATAGGTAGGGTGTGAAAGTGGTGGTTATGGAGAGGAACATGGAGAAAACAATATATATATATATATATATATATATATATTGGACAGGAAGCGTAAACAATCAAGAGGAGGCAACGAAAGGTGATGTATGTGTAATGACATCACCCATCACAGTGACTCAACCCTGCGTGACAAAATTCATAAATGTATGACAGTTTGTCTAATCTTTGGAAATATATAAAAGAAATATGCAATGATCTTTTGAGAAGTGGTGGCTTTCTCTTGACAAATACCGAGTCTCAGACTCAATGGAAGACGACGCATTCTTAGTCCGTTGGCACCAAGCAATTCATGGCAGCTGCCTTATGTCGCTAAATCACAAGCATGGACAGACACTGTGTCATGTAGCTGACATGGTCAGTCCACTGCGGTCACTCAGCTCATCTTTCTGAGTTGTTCAAATGTCATGAAGAACTGACCATTGGTCAAGGAGACAAAAGACGTGTCAGAAGATTTCCAGAGAAATATAACAATGTACAACAAGATTACAGACTACAGTGTTTAACTATGATTGAACTAGCGTGTGTGTGTGTGTGTGTGTGTGTGTGTGTGTGTGTGTGTGTGTGTGTGTGTGTGTGTGTGTGTGTGTGTGTGTGTGTGTGTGTGTGTGTGTGTGTGTGTGTGTGTGTGTGTGTGTGTGTGTGTGTGTGTGTGTGTGTGTGTGTGTGTGTGTGTGTGTGTGTGTATATGTGTGTATGTGTGTGTATAATGGTACCATTCACTGACCAGCTGGGGAAATTCATAAAATGTGCAGTGTTGCATGTAATGTTCAAATTGTATAAACATTTCCTTGATGGGGTCGGAAACAAACCATTGAATGTTTACTACCCAAGATACAAGAGACTCTTATGCTACCTCAACTATAACAACATTTCTCACTGCTTCTACTTTGCTGCCACAATGTTGACATTGTAAAAAGATACAATTATGTTCCAGGGTCCTAGTCGCACCCAGTTGGGTATGAAGCCCTTGTAGAGTGCCATGAAACCTTCTGTTCGGTACGTCTGAAAACACAACGGATGTTACAATTGGAGTAGCATAGTTCACAACATGTTCACTTCCTCACTGACTGACAGTCTGCTAGACATCCAAGTGTTCTTTCCATCTACATGTTTTGACAGAGCGTCTGGCACCATTATATATTAGGTGTTTGGTTTGGAATCAGAAGTGTTTATTTAGTGAATAAATGAACGTTTATTCAAGAACAACAACATCATAATACTACTTCATACCTCATATTATGGGATATATAATACAGTAAAATACATCTAATGAAGTCTTCATGATTGTTGAGTAGCTGCTGCTGTTGAAGGGACATAGCAAAGTCTTCTGACTTATAATCCGCTACACCCTTTTCACAAAGTCCCACATATGGAACAAACTTAATAGTAGTAATTTGTGGAGCAGAAATATCTATAGCTCAGTTATGACATAATATAATATCTAATATACATATAATTATTAACAAAACTATATTACAAAAGTAGCAACAAAGGATAAACAAAACTGGCGTCAAGGAGACTGCCACCATTAATTAATAACTGCTCTTGCAGCAATGATTCCCTCGTGCTAGTTAGAGTTCAATCTTGGTTTTGTCATTACATATCTGATGTCAAGAGCGTCTGTCTCCCTCCCGGGTGCCTGAACGTGCATGCATGTGGTGTCTCTCATGTACACTGTAATGTATATCTCATCCAACTGTCTCATAAACATCCACTGGCATTACTGGTTAATCAATATAACCGTGTAACCATGTCATTAGTTGTGTCATACACTGAAGTTGAGATACTTGAGAGCGTTCATGCGCCTCACCTGTAGTAGGCAGTCGACTGAGCCACGATAGATAGATGTGGGAATTGCGGATGACGTCGGCGCGCCCGCAGGTGTCGGGGACAACTCCGCCACTCTCAACTTCCGCTGGTTCATCATCCGTGTCTGGACAAGACATGTTGAATAAACTGTATGGTTAGTTATAAACTAGTGTTCTTTGTTTGTTTATTGATACCAGCAAAAGATATCTTCCCTCGAAACGACAATTTGATTATTCACAAGTGGCTGTAATTGACCATGATTACATCAGCAACCAAGCAGCTGTGTCCTTAGTTGACAAATTGTGTGCCACAAGTTGCTACTCTATTTAATGGAAGACTTACTTTAGTTCTACCGAAAGTTTAATGCAGATTATGTAGCTTTGAAAGATGAGAGAAATGTGCTACATGTTTATTTGTGTAAAGTACATCCAATTGGATATATCCTTGCACATTATTAGTATGAAAATAACAAATGCATAACAAATTGTTGTTGTACTTGAAAAACTAGAATAGAGCATCAAGTGTAACATAATCTTGTGTCCAACTAAACACCTACCTTGACCACGTCTATGGGGTTAGAGGCTATAGCTCCGAGAAGACCAGCCATGAAACTAGAACTGCAAAACGTGGTAACAATCACACACATGATTACAGTAGTTTTTTGTGTATCATAATAAATTATTATTAATAATAAGCAGACTAACTTGGAAACTTTTCTAGATAATGATGCATCTGTCTGTGCAAGAGATTATCTCATTAATATACTAAAATTGCAAGCGATTATCTCATTAATATACTAAAATTACACATGTTCAATGAAAATGGACTCTCTTTGTATGCCCTGTGCATATTTTTGTACATGGTATTCTTACACTGAAAACAAATCTGTTGAACTCACGATGACAACATAACAACACACACTCTGTACAGACAGAGACCAAGGGACCATTTCACTAAGATGAATTCCTCTTAAGGAAAATTCATCCTTAAACAAAATCCGTTGTTAAATTAAACGACTTTTTATAAAATGCAAATATCCATTGCCGTCTTACTGAGGAAACTATTCCTGTGATACACCAGTGACAATGTCCCGTTAGTGCATCATGGTGTTGACAGTTTTCAGGTATTCAAGATGAATGTTAAGGATCAAAACTGACTTTAAAGTGCAAAATCGGGTTTAAGAGCTCTTAACAACATTAGTGAAATGCTTCCCTGGACTCTATTTATACAGATGTGCATTAAATTTATGGCAATAACAAAACATTAGCAGTACCGCAAACCATGATTTTAACACCACTCTACAATTAAAGCCACACCCCAAGTTTTCACATAAATCTGACTCACTACATGGCACTTATTCACTCGCTTGGACCTGAGTTCTTAAAGCGAATTCTATAAGCTAATGAGCACATGTATGAAAACAGCAGTGACTCACATGAAGTGTGTAAACATGTTGTCTTTGAAGAATCCAGAAATAATTAGGTACTTTTTACAGACATCATATGCGGGCAACTCCACCCCTGCCACCACTGCAGCCCGATTGGCTGTTGGACCCACCCCCTGCAACCCAAAGGTCATGGGGTCAACAATAACACCTGTCGAAAGGTTGTAATGATAAATGTAATAAATGTAATAAATGTAATAAATGTAATAAATGTAATAAATGTAATAAATGTAATAAATGTAATAAATGTAATAAATGTAATAAATGTAATAAATGTAATAAATGTAATAAATGTAATAAATGTAATAAATGTAATAAATATGTAATATATATGTAATATATATGTAATATATATGTAATATATATGTAATATATATGTAATAAATGTAATAAATGTAATAATATGTAATAAATGTAATAAATGTAATAAATGTAATAAATGTAATAAATGTAATAAATGTAATAAATGTAATAAATGTAATAAATGTAATAAATGTAATAAATGTAATAAATGTAATAAATGCAATAAATGCAATAAATGCAATAAATGCGATCAAAGCGATCAATACAATCAATACAATCAATACAATCAAAGTATCAATGTCAATATAATCAATATAATCAATAAAAAACAATTATTTAGAGGCAATATCATCAGAAAAACCTGAGCCTACAAAAGGATTACGCATTCTCATAATTGTGTACAAGGCAGCAGTCATCAGTATGGTTTTGGAATTACTAAGAAGCTAAGGAGTACAGTGAATATTAAAAACACATGTTTTTGATGTTGGTTAAATGATGCATCGACTTCGTCAAGACCAAGATCAAATTCAGCTACATCTCAAATCATATCTTATATATTTATTATAAACATACAATGCTACTGTCATTGAGCCACAGTGTTCCACACCACAGTGGTCAGAATGCTGTATTAAGAGAAGGGTGACCAGCAATCTATTGATCCAGACACTTACCCTCCATAGTCCTCCCACACCCTCCCTCCGTGCGATGTCGACAAAAGACGCCATAAGCCCTTGTCGTGCAAGACTCTCGCCTTGCGACTGCATCCGCACCTAGTGGAGAAATGCAGACCCTCAGGATGGAATTTTTACATACAACTGGTTAAGAACAGAAAATTCACAAAACTGTCAGGAAGAAAAGTGACCGAGACGGGGGCATACGTCCAGATCGTCTCTGATGTGATAGTTAGAAAGCAACAAAGTGCATTTTTGGTTTAACTTATGTTTAATTTAAATATGTTATCATTTATCATGAACAATGAAATAAGCACAGTGAAGTTTGTGGCACAC
>JAODUO010000971.1:107500-174606 GCA_025642075.2 Ridgeia piscesae
GTTGACGGTCCCTATAAAAAGCAATAATTACCACATATAGCCAGGTTGTGTCTCTGCAATCCCCCTACTCTCATATTTAGTTATAATTCAAATTCTGAAGATGCTGACTTGATACAAAGAACGAACACTCACCACATTCTGCTGTCACTGAAGCCAGACCCCCGTAGACGAATGGTCGCCAATCTTGCATTTCAGGCTCTAGAATATAAGATTATACAAACATAAATGCCACAAAGCCCCGACAGACGAATGGACACCAACCTTGGCTTTGAGGTCCTAAACTATATAATATTCTACAAATACATATGTTAGAAGCCAATGGAAGCCAATCTTGCATTTCAGGCCCTAACATATAACATTATGGAGTGAAGATGAAGGGATGCCAATCTTGCATTTCAGGCCCTAAAATATACGATACGATGCGATGCGATGCGATACGATACGATACGATACGATACGATACGATACGATACGATACGATACGATACGATACGATACGATACGATACGATACGATACGATACGATACGATACGATACTGGTAGAATACAATAACCTTTAACAGTCACAAATGGAAAATTTGTGCAGTAGACATCCGCATAACACAATATTAGTGTTTTTTTACATAACAACGTTAATAATAGTGGTAGTGCTTGTTTTCCCATTGTTTTCCCCTCTCCTCCCCGATCACTTCCACTCTACGATTTCGCGTTAAGCAGCCTGATGGAATTTGGAAGAAAAATGTTACAATATCGGTTAATGCGTGTTCTTTCAGACAGATATCTACAACCAGATTTTGCAACAGAATAAAATGTGTGCAGTGGATGAGAAGTGTCTGTTAAAATGTCTGTTGAACAATATACAAATATAAATGTCACAGAGGCTTCTGTAGACGAATGGACGTCAATCTTGCATTTCAGACCCTAAAACTAGTAAAACATATAATAGTCACAAACCACTTCCCTGCCGTGAATTAAACAACTGCTCTGAGTATGTGATATGTACATGACTACAAGCATTGGACTGAGTGCACTAGATCTGTCTAATTACCATGCTAAAAAAAGCAAAAAAGTTTAGAATTTAAAATAAATACAAGTTTTTAGTACAACTAACCTGTGGTGTGTTGGCAGCCAACCAATCGACACTATGACTATGTATGCAGAAATGTATTAGGCTCACTCACTACCCACACACACACACACACACACACGCAAAGTCACACATGCATGCACATGCTAATGCACACTGACACACGCTTGCTGACTTGCATAATGATAAACGAAACCCACAATCCTAGTGGTTGTTGAGGTCTGTATTGTAACAACGTGCATCTACTTGCTCTACTTCGTAGCCATTCACCATTGAATCATAGTTACAACTGCCACATCATTAATCCATCAAATGTCTCCTACTTAGTTGGCAGTGGCCTACATTCAGCTGTGCTGTTGCTGCACTCTGTGCTAGATCACCCTGGCTGACCTGCACTGAAGTGACATAGATGTAGCATTTCACCGAGCTCAGTACGTATAGGTAATAAACCTGAATAACCTTAGCCAATCTTAATAATATTTAAATAACAGCTTTTTAATTATTACTTTTTCAATGAATAAAATTATCTGAGTTTTTATAATTTTTATATCAAATTTTATTCCAAATTAATTTTGCTCATATGCAACCTAAATTTTATATTAAACGGTATTACATACTTATACAGAGCTTTGGGCATTTTACTGGAAACAGTTCTTTATACAATTTTTTTAATTATTACATGCACTACATATAAATATTACTATTACTAAGATTATTTATGTTAATTATTCCATTCTTCTAGCAAATGTCTATACGATAATTAATTTGATTATTCGGTATTATGGCTGTCAATTTGAGAGTTTATAGAATGATTAGAACTCCGTGAAAAGCTTATTGACCAAACTACAATGTTATTGTTATATACACATCATCATGGAAGCAGAAACCATCAGTATGCTAACTACCGGTACACACTTGGGAAATTACATTGTGAGAAGTATGAACCGCGAAGTCCATTTGTTCACAACTGTTACAGCAAACCTATCAATAAAGTATGAAAGGTTTATATTTCATCATAGCTAGGCATTAGTAGGCAATACTGATTTCCAGAATGTTATTGCATGATACGGATTGATACCCACTGGGTCTGTTGAATGCAGTTGAGACTTGAGAATGGTGAATGCTAAGTTTGGTAACATGGACCACAACCTGCATTGCTGGCCAAGTACAACCAACTAACATAACAGGCTGTACATTGTTACCTAGTTTATTCACTATATTGGCCTTGACCATAGAGTAAGTACACTGCACATAATCACCAGCTGTTGAATAGCTTAATGCAAAGCATATTGGGAATGTTGTTGATGCAATATTCAATGTAATATACAATTAATACATAGCATAGCTTACTGTGTATAGTACATACTACATATGCAACCTGAAAACCTGAGATATTAGCTAAGAAAATTGGGATGTTTGAATTATACACAAACCACCAGCATTAAAATCACTACGAAACAGCAACTTATGCATGAGAGTTTTTGTGACACGGCTGTGGGAGAGTTTGCCAAATTCAACAACTGTAAACTTATTAAATACCTAGAATTAGTTATCCTGGGAAATGATTTTGTTAGCACCTGGAGCCACAAGACATTAAGTCGCTACAAGAGGCGCAACCAACCCACGTGTGAATATACTTAAAAGCTAAGTCGATATACATGTATATGCCATGGCACACGTATGATGTGGGACACACATCTAGATAACAAAGTTGGACCCTGCATAACCCACAGTTCTTTGTCTGGATGTCATCTAGAGTTAATTCTCTAGATGGCAATCTAATTAAATCTCGTTAACTTTAAATAAATGTAAAATACGATAACAATTAATAGTAATGAATTAGTTTTAAACTTTCTAGGACAGTAATAAATGAAACTCCATGTTATCATGAATACATCTGGTTAAATTGCAAGCAGACTTGTGTATGTTGTGGTTGTAACTTATATGTACCATTGCAATATTGCATGTTAAATTATCAATACTATTTACTTATTATCATAAATCTGTGATGATGGCTGTTTGCTACCCCTTCATGTACAAATACCCTTTTATGGCTGTTCCGATGTACAAACACATTAACATTTTAGGTAAGGTTAGTATTAGGTTTAGGGTTTCGATTAGATTCAGGGTTAGATTGAAGGTACTTTTGACAAGATTGACGTTAGGGTTTACATGCATTTGTACGTTGAGGGGTAGCAAAAAGCCATCACCTAAATTAGCACTTTATAATAATTATAAAATTATAGTCCATTATATAAAGTGGTGATGTCGGTGGCGCCACCTGGCGGAGTCTGCATAATCTAAGAACAGATTGAGAAGTCATAACGAATAATTTTTGTTCAGAGAAATGCACCAGATTTGGTAAACTACTCAGTCATAGCAACGTATATATACCATGTTAATGGTATATCACGTCAGCTAGCGCGGACAATCTGCATTCGTTGCTCGCGTTTCAATTTCGCCGGTCACCCGCTTTTGACATTGACATTTCCGTCTCACCGACTCACGTTTGAGTTTGACGTATTCGCACTCGTCTAGGGCTAGCAGCCGACACGTGTTTTACAACAACACATGCTTTCCAGTAAGTCCTGCTGGGAACGATTAAAGACAACGCAGTCGACACCGAAACATCTATCACATTTATATGTAAATCACAATACCTTGCAATCGCTGAAACGAACCGAAGATGTAACGATGAAAACAAGCACCGCTTCGTTCGACACGACACCAAACGGATAGACACACTGACGCAAGAACGTGCTGCCACCTGGTGGAGACAATGACGTCATCGCAGGTGCTACCGATTTAGCACGGAAGTGATTTGTCGCCGTCGATGGTTTGGGTGTGACCCACGATCTTCGCGACCGGTCGTTTTGGTGTTATTCATCTTGTGACACGCCGGCACGGTGCCATCGGAGGGAAGGCAACTTTTCAGGTGAGGACTTTGTGCGTCGTGGAATCGTCCTGCTAACGTAACTCGTTATGCCGGTACATGCACTGACGCACCTGAACCGTGACACCGGCACAGTACAGTAGTCGATCAGATCAAACGGCATTCCGCCATTTTTACGCAGGCCGACTGCTGTACCGGACCGGCCCATGTCGGACTATTGTTGACGTAAAGGTTTGGTGATTTTGCTGAACTTTGGGGACACCGAACGACAGTCCAGTAAGTCTTGTAATTTTAGACGTGGTTTATTCAGCACTTTACCTTTAGTTTTACCGGCGTAATGTGATATCAACCACGCTGACGTTGACGTTGTCAAACTGATCGCACCGGTCCACTCCAGGTCAAGCTCTTTTCAGTTTTATGGATAACGTTAACTGTAACTCACGTTATAAACACAACTGATGACCATAGTCAACCTAGATTAACATGATCGCTGTAAAACATCAGTCACAAAATGCACCCATTTATACGTAGTTATTGTTTTACTTGATTATATTTAGAGTGCATGCATGTGTGCACTTTTATTTTAATTAGGCCTAATACTTTTTATATTAAAAACACTTGCTCATATACTAGTCCTAGCTATTGCTATCCGACAAGTTACTTAATTTGGTTTTATGCAACACTGACACTAACCAAATTCTAATCGAAGTAGTTTGGTTTCGTACTGAGGTCACTCATGCATGACCAGACTGTATGCCACACCCTACTCAGCAATTCAGTCTTAGCTACTTGATCACTGAGTGATCTGGTAATACTGTGATTGACCATAAAAGTGGTCGAATTGCCGATGATTTTATGAAGTGTTCTCAGTCTTCTTAAAGTTCAAGTAGTTATGAACCTTGTACCTTTAGTACATGATGTTAAACCTCAGCTTGGTGACCTACTTTCCTTCAACTAGACGTGTGCATTTTTCTTGGTTTGCCTACACATACGTACATAGAGATAGTGTTGTTTACATTCACCCTTAATCACCACTGGGGTAAGTTCATCTTTTTATATGCAGCTGGTTTCTGTAATCTGTACATATAATAGTACAACTTAGTAAATATTAATTTTTCACAGTGGTTGAGATGTTAGAGAAAATCAGTCAAGCACGATTTCCTGTAAGGTTGGTGACTTAATGATACATGGTTCCATATCTTATTCACCTCATATGTACTTAATTTTTATTCAATTAGATACATTCACGCTACATATCAAATGGTTAAATATTACCCAGTTTGTGCTTATTCACGAAAACTCATGTATTTAAATGAAGTTTTACTACAGAAGTATGTAATTATTATTTGTGATATGTGCACATGGTATCTGGATGAATAAATCTTCCCTCTATAAAGTCGCAATGTATCAAAGAATGCATTGCATTTGCAGCACATGGTTGTTAGTCTTGTCACCTTCCCTGGATTACCAGTGCGTACGTCTTTAAGTTATTGATGATTCCCAGTGACATCTCACATGTTCTAATTGTCTAACATTGCATCTGTGCAGCTGTGGTCCAGCAGTTGTGAGCTGGTTGTCATGGCAATGTTTATGACATTACGGTTACATACAAGCAGGCAGCATATGTGTGGTCTAACTATGGATGTACTTCAGGATCGGCATAGTAGAGATGTACTTGATCTTGATTAAAATTTGTCTTTGCCAGTTGGAGAATAGTGATCAGCATTCTGCCTTATGAACAGAATACATGAAATGGTGGTGTAGACTGTTAAACTTTTGGTTGGTGTGTGACTTCAGAATATGGCATTACAGTGTAACTGAATCTGTTGTTGTTGAGATCTTTGATGGTTAATTAATTTAAATTTGAAGGTTAAATTGTATTTTTTAATCAATTACACATACAGAGGTCTAGATTAAATTATCTAAATTCCCTACTACATAGTACGTACTACTTGTTTTTGAAAACATCTCAAATATGGATGACAAGTATTATTGAGGGTATCATCATTATCGATGTTAAGAAATAAACAAATTAATGATAGCAGGATTCAAACTCGGAATCTTTTAATTGAAATTGTAACACTTTAAAGTTTAAGCATGCTCCACCTATTACCTGAAATATTTATTATACAAATGTGTACATTATTGTAGTGTGATGCACAAAAATAATGTAAGTGTGGGATAACATGTTTTCCACTTCTTCAATAACCTGAAGTCTATTCTGTCTGTTTCTGCTGAATTCTTCATGTCTGTGGATAGACAATAGAACATTTGCACTTCACACCCTAGACAAACCAATTGTGTTCAGTGGAATAAAACAGTAAATACTGCACAAATCACCCTGAGGATATACATTTTAAAGGATACAGTGTGTACTAATAAAGTCCACAAGGATTTCAATAATTTTATGATAGATAGATGGATGGAGAAGAGAGAACCACTCCTGTAGTGAGACAAGCCAGAGAGTAGAGTTGCTGATAATGGAGGGCATGCATTCACACCAAACAATCAGTGGCATGGACTTGTTATTAAGCAGGCCACTGAAGCCATTGCAGCATCTGCCGAACACATAAATAATTTGTTAATTACTACAGAACAACTTGCTGGCATTTGTATGAGGCTTGTATCGGCATGCCTCAGGTATGCACAGGTCGGTGGTCAGTGACTAAGGACTTGGACAATGAAACGTACATGACTAGGATGTGGTAGTTATATGGTTACTGTTTAATTAGATTGGTTAACAATAAAATGGTGTTTATAGTTCTTATTGTCTAGCTGAAGTTTTATTATGTTAATAGTTGTAGTTATTCAGAGGTTGAATAGTATACACATAACTGTAGACATGTTGACAAGTACAGTGTAGATTACTGGGTGGTAGGTGTTATATTTTTAACATAAGTCATAACATGTTAATACACACACACACACACACACATACACATACACAACACACACACACACACACACACACACACACACACACACACACACACACACACACACACAGTTTTTATGTGGAATGTTACCACAATTTATTTGTGAAAAACATGCATAATTTGTTACGATTTGCTTTTAGTTTTGTATGGTTTGTGAAATGTAACAAAACTAGACCCACAAAGAGTCAGACTAGGGAGAGATGGTTATTGATTAAACATTATCCCATCAGGTGTTCAGTTTGAGATGTTCCCTGATGGACTGCCACCAAGATGGTGAGCTTAGTAACAGAGACAACAGCTGAGAGTAAGAGCAAGCCACTGTTGTCCCTTATATAATATACCACAGATGATGACGCAGTGTCCTTCTGACTTCTTGAAAGCGATACTGTTACAAGTAATTTTATTAATTGACCAAACCAGACAATCCAGTTCTGCTTTTTACCCATGAGGCAGAGATTGTTCACTCACACAACATTTCAGCATTGCTGTTAGTATCCAGGGCTTCTTTAGATTCATTATTGATTGAGTGCTCTAGCACAGAGTGCTACATGGTATGATGGTAGACAGTCCTATTTTTACTTCTTGATTCCACCAATTGTAGCAACCAGCAGGTGGGTGGGTCACAATCAGATTCAAATATTTAAATAATTTCAGATTTTTTACAGTTCTAATCAACATTATTTCATACGTTAAATACACCTGATTTAGTAGTAAACAATACCACAATATTAAATGGGTTTGGTGTCGGTAAAGAGATTTAGCGAGATTGCGAAATGAGTTGAGAGTCAGAAATTTGGGGGAGGCTGA
Source organism: Ridgeia piscesae (assembly GCA_025642075.2). NCBI lineage: Eukaryota > Metazoa > Annelida > Polychaeta > Sabellida > Siboglinidae > Ridgeia > Ridgeia piscesae. The sequence continues at coordinate 115,225 of JAODUO010000971.1, forward strand.
CATGTGTAAGAGATGGCAGGGCTGGAGGCCAGGAGCGGGAATAAAAAAGTAAAAAGTATAAAACTGAGGACCAATTAGTCACATGCGGGACAGGGAGGGTTGGTGATATTCAAAGGGTTTCAAGGTAAAACCTGTAAAGAGCATTAAAAAAAATCATACCCAGGGGAAATTTTTAATTGTTTAAGCACATGTTAAGCTGGAATTCTATTTAATATATACAAAAACGTTGTAAACCCCCATTAATCAATGTGGATAAAACAGCATTTGTTTTTAAAATGTGACCAGGCATGTTTTTCAGCAAAATTATTTGTTTTCAGCCAATGAGCACAGCTTTGCTGTGACTACGCAGAGTGATGACATCCACGGAATGGTTATACGTTGTTTTGATAACAACATAATTTACAACCACATTGCTGTAACAAATATGCCCAATTTTTTTTTATGACGTATTTCTCAGTGGTGGTATTGAAATCTAAAATATACAAAAAAATCTTATCATTTAACTTTCAGAATGAAACACGGGTGTCTTTAAAAAAACCCGAAGACAATGGATGTATCATTTTTGCCTGTATACTGGTTCATAATATGATATAATATTTTGTAAATGATATGTATCATATGAATGGGTATCATTGCTCTGCCTTGACCTCTTATTGAGGTGGTGAGTGGCACCTGTGGTTTGTCACAAGTCTCTAAGATGGCATATGTAGTGCAGCAAGTCCATAGTGCCAAGGTATGTGTGGTAGGTAGAGACCTGGCCAAGTGACAGGTAGCATGTACCAAGGTACACTGTTTGTGTTCATACCAATTTCCTGCAAAGACACTACAGGACTGCTGTTCGCGGTTGGATGAACATGCCTCCAGTCATGCGCAACCGACCCTGACTGCCTCAAAGATAAAGGGTTGGTTATTCACTACACAGAGAATGGCTGTTCCACTAACCTCTGTTGACCCCTCAATGCCACTAGTGATAGATACACGCATTGATCTATGCGAAGCACCCTTGGCGATAACGTGTTTGCATGTTGGGAGGGTAACTGGCAGAGCAATTTTACCCTCAAGGTTTTCTGTTCATAGGCTGGAAATCAGGAATACATTTCGAGTGAAATACATGGTTTTATTTAGTTACGGTAGGGAAATTACTCCAGCTGTGTATGTGATGGATCTCTGCATAAAGCAGAGACCCATCCACCCATCATTTGGATGGGTAAAACCTGTTGTGGACGTGTATAAATATTGGTGGATGGGTAAATAAATGAAGGAATCAAGTCTTGAAATTCACAGATACTGTCAGATACTTGAAAATGGGTATCACACGTGTGATTATAGTTTATTGCAGGTCATAAAACACATCTCACCTGACTTGTGTGTATATGAGTTAACATCCATGTATCCACCAAAAAACTGTGACTGGCTAAATTTTTATCCTGCCTAAAGCCCTGCACGTGTGTGAGTTTTACCTTTGTTTAAGTCACATTTTGGGTGACACAAAGACATCGTACCATGCTTGGTATGACTCATTCGTCGGAGTGAGATAACAGTTGTCAGAACGGGTCATCGGTGACAGTGGTTGGTGGTTTGGTTTCTTGCCGTCTTTTCATTGAGTCGCAGTCGTTTATTGTGACGTGACATCACAGGTACAACAGTGGCCATACCGCGGGGACGTCAAATGATGGGCTGACAACAGAACTCTACAATACGTCTTTGTTATTTCCCATTACGTGACTAATGTCCCATTATAAGACACGAGTTCCTTACTGTAACTCTGCTTCAGTGTTCTTCTAATTATTATAACAAAACTTATACTTAAAACTCCACCACCATGTCATGTGGGTGAAATATTTATTTATTATGTAATTAAGTAGTATTTATATCAATAGCTTCCTAGGCATTTTAAGTATTTAGTTTAAATTTCAGAATTTTAAACAGTCATGCTGCATTCTTTATATGGCTGGTGTGAAACGTGCAACAAAAGACAACATTTCTCTGAGACATCAACACTCGTCATTGCACCTGTCACCCTTTTATATTTTATTCATTTTTAATTAGCTCAACTACCATATCTTGTTACCAATTATGAATCAATAGTTTACTAGTTCACATATATATTTAATTTTTATTAACTACAGTTGACACAAATATTGTATTGCTGTAGTAATTAATTATTAATTAACTACTATGTATAATATTATATATAGGTATTTTATATACATACATAACTTACACACACATATATATATATATATATATATATATATATATATATATATATATATACCCGGGTACTTCTATTTCTTGACTACATTTACATATAATATAAATTACAACAGTGCCATCTCTGATTATTTTAGTTTGTAATTCTGATATAATACTACTGGGATATGATTGTGCACTAATAATGCAGTAATATATATATATATATATATATATATATATATATATATATATATATATATATATTACTCATTATTAGTGACAATCATACCCCAGTAGGTATTATATCAGAATTACAAACTAAAAATAATCAGAGATGGCACTGTTTTATTAACATTTTATTTTATGCTGTTATATTCTAGCCTCTTATTATATTCGTAGCTTAGGGTAAATGTTTTAATCCTAGTTGTCTGATATTAGTTAATTTATTTATTTAAACAACACATACAAAATTATTTGTTTCTGTGAATATGATTCTTACACCAAACAGAGCAATGTTGTGCAAATGAAATATGGAATCTAACATGTGAACACTATAATTATTAACACATGTATTCAACCAGGATAATTGTGATGTACAAAGTCTAACATAATATTAATATTTGATTTAATATCAGCTATATGTGGCAGTGTCGTGAATTCCATTAAACATTGATTTGATTAACCGTGCTTGGATGACACTGTAACACAAATGACACAGTGGCTGTGTTGATAAAACAGTTTTATAGTTTAAATATGTATATGAACATATGGAATCATCTGCCTGCCCCAGATTTACATACCAGTAATCCATCGTTCCCTGTGAGGACACGTAATCTAAGGTCAGGGGACTGTTTCACTAAGATAAAAACCCTTTAAGGAAAATTCATCATTAAAAATCCCTTGTTAGATTAATTGTTTTCAAAACGCCAATATCCGCTGCCATATTACAAAGACGTTATTTCTGTAACACACCGTGATGATGTCATGACAGTTTTCAAATATTCAAGGTCACTGTTAATGATCAATATTGATTTTAAAGTACAAAATTTGGTTTAAGAGCTGTTAACAATGCTAGTGAAATGGTTAAAAAAAAATTGCATTATACAACCAATAGAAAAACTGATACAGGGTTGTTTTTTAATGTATGACCTTGATATATGTATAGAGCCAGATTTGGCATGATTGCGGCCCATGGTTCACAGGATGTATGTGAAATAAGGCTGAAACTGATTGACATTGATAGTTAAGCCTTCATAACCTTGGTGGTCAGCACTGGACAGTGGTTGGTCCATATAAAGTCCAGTCAGTCTTAGTAAACTTGAGGGACAGTGCCATTCTTCGCTGCTTCTTGATGGCAGATTACCAGCATGGTGCCTCTCCTGTTTGATATATTGGTTTGTCTGACCAGTGTTTCAATATCAATAGCAGAAATGCCAGCAAGACTGGCGTCTGGTGTATCTGTCTTTGGTAAGTCGTAGCGAGTGCAAAGGGTCAGTGGAGCAGTCTTCCAATCTGTTTTGCGACCGGTTCCTGAGTGGCAGTTTACCCAGGCCTTTATGCTGGATAACACTTGCCAGGCCAAACATTTTGTAGTTGACACATGCACATTAATTTATACAAGAAAGTCGAGATATGTATTATGTCCTGAAATCCTGGCACCCATTTTTAAAGCATAATTGACAATATAGATGATTTCTGAAGAGCCTATTTTGCTCCTAAATGGTTTACTTGTCCACTACCCATCCAGTGAAATTCCTACCTGTCTCAAACAGATTTTATTTGTCCAAAAGACAGATGGACAGGTCTCTAGATACAGCTGTATGCGTACTGGTCGAATGTCTTCACTCTTTTAAGGAGGTTGCAGGATGTACTTCCTCCCTTTCAGAGGAATACACCATTCAATTTATTGGTGCCTATGTTAACATGTGTCTAAACATACATACATATATTATAGTAGTATATAATGTATATTTTTAGAAACGCCTCTTCGTTGTTCTGTTGCTAGTCTGAGGCACAAGCTGTCACGCTTGACTTACCCCCAAGAATCACAAGTCGCTCTAATTTACGAGCGTTCCAGCAATTTGAGTACACACCAGACTTGAGAATGGTGGGAATGCTGTTATGTGGTGATTCATGTGATTTCTTCTTGTGTTGCAGATGACGCATTGACCAGGTAGTTTAACACTCTCGGACTACCAAAATGGTCGTAGTAAGCAAGGTGGGTACATTTTATCACACTGCCACTGGTCAGTGAATATGTGACTGGCCATTGCATAGTTGGTATAAATTGCAAAGTGGTAAAACTCGATTTATATCTTTTAAGATTCCACAATTCACTAGCTTCAGAATTACACCTCAGCTGTAGAAAAAACTTCAGTATTTTTACAATTTATTAAAAGAAATTGAAGTTTACTTGAAGGCAACATTTAAAGAAATAAAGTCACTTTTCTCGGCCAGTGGGTTTGTAGTTATTTGTCTTGGAAAATGGACTTGACTTTGAAAGATGAGATTGTTATAAGGGCATTTCTGAGAATGTCACATATGTACCTGGGGTAGACATCTATTTTTGGCTCATATGCAGAATAAGTCGATATGACTTAATAGCTGGTTCACTGTGACATTTATTATTGAACAGTTAACAACTGTTTTTAAACTGCTTTGGGTATAATAACAAAAGGATTATGGTTTCAAATATGCAAATAAGATACACAGACAGTGGAATCTGATGAATATTGGATGGTTATGGTTAAACCAAAACCCTCCTCTAGTGCATCCCTGTGCGACTAGCCTATGTTGTGGGCTAAACACACTGTGTGTTTTATTGGGATTGTATAACTTATAAGAACTGTGGACGTTTTTCACCAGATACTGCAGATACTTGTGAACACCTGATACCTATGAACATGTGATTGTTGTGAAAACCTGATACTTGTGAACATGTGATTGTTATGAACACCTGATACTTGTGAACATGTGATTGTTGTGAACACCTGATACTTGTGAACATGTGATTGTTATGAACACCTGATACTTGTGAACATGTGATTGTTGTGAACACCTGATACTTGTGAACATGTGATTGTTATGAACACCTGATACTTGTGAACATGTGATTGTTGTGAACACGTGATTTGTGAACATTGATAGTTGTGAACACCTGATACTTGTGAACATGTGATTGTTATGAACACCTGATACTTGTGAACATGTGATTGTTGTGAACACCTGATTGTTGTGAACACCTGATACTTGTGAACATGTGATTGTTGTGAACACCTGATACTTGTGAACATGTGATTGTTGTGAACACGTGATAGTTGTGAACACCTGATACTTGTGAACATGTGATTGTTATGAACACCTGATACTTGTGAACATGTGATTGTTGTGAACACGTGATTGTTGTGAACACCTGATAGTTGTGAACACCTGATACTTGTGAACATGTGATTGTTGTGAACACTGATTTTGTGAACATGTGATAGTTGTGAACACCTGATACTTGTGAACATGTGATTGTTGTGAACACCTGATACTTGTGAACATGTGATTGTTGTGAACACGTGATTGTTGTGAACACCTGATAGTTGTGAACATGTGATTGTTGTGAACACCTGATAGTTGTGGACACCTGATACTTGTGAACATGTGATTGTTATTGTTATAATATGCAGCATACATGAACACCCAGTCACAGTTGTGAACTCCTGAAATCTCTAAACATCTATAGCATTTGTGATTAACTGACCTGTGAACATCTGAATAGTGAGTTGAAGTTGCTTAGCAAGTTGATGAATCTTTGCGAACACGGTCGCCTAGCAATTACGAATACCCGACATGGGGCCGACAATTGTGAATACCCGACAGCTGTGAACACCTGAAGTTCTGTCTAGCCTCTGACATTTTGGAAGGAAGTAGAAAATGTCTTAGATAAACGTGCCATCTGTGTCTTGTGTTTTTGTAAGGGGAAGTAAAACACTCATGGTGGTGGTTGTTGTGGGAGATTAATGTGTGATATATCACCTATCTCATTTACATAGGGCTGGTGTTTTTTCTCACTCACCCACCAGGCCACCAATAGTGCAACTGGACCAAGTGTGGCAGTACTCCACTGCCACTGCACGGGTGACTAACACGGACGCATGTACTAATTGTACTTAATGGAATAATACAAAGAAAGGGGTGTTACTTGTATTTAAAAACCCACTCGTATGAGTCAGAATGACTAGATGTTACGCAAACTTGTCATTTAGTGACGCGGCACCGAGGCAGTGCCACAAAACATGACTCAAATCAACACCAAGGACTGAAGGAGTCCACCAGGATTCACAGATAGTATGTTAAAAAGTCTTGCGTCCACATTTTGTCACGCCTGTCACAAACAGAGTCATGTTACGCCCTTTCCTGACCTGTCACTTTTACAGTCACGCCCTCTCTTTACAGTTCCTCCACCCCCACCCTACTTCGACTCTTCCAGTCCTATCATTTACAACTTTTAGAAATCTTTAAATAAGATTTTAAAGAAACAATGCCCCCCAAAAAATTTCGAATACGGCTACCAGCGACTGTTTGGTAAGGTTAGCCTGCGACTTGTCATACTAGCTGCCATTGAGTAGACAGGACTTGGTCAGTGAACCATGACCGTGTCACAGCAGGAATGTGACCTGATTTACTTGGTATATGGTATGTTGAGAGCAGTAGTGCCGCCTGGTGTCAGTGTTATGCAACATTAGCTGGTGCAGCCGGGGTGTAGTTCATGCTGCTTTTGTTTACCTGTAAACTACTGACACGTGGAGACTAAATCTATACATGGAAATTGTAGCATCAGTGAAAAGTAGAACTTGACATATATTTCTGAATAAAAATGTTGAAAATTTAGGACATTTGCTTTAATCACATGCATAACTGGTTAAAAAAATCGAACACCTGAGGCATAACAATTAAATGCATACTTATTCAGTAACATACTTTATGTTACATATTCTTCATGCAACTGATTTGATAAACAATTATGCAGTCGTATAAATCAAATTTGTGTGTAGTTAGTACTACCGGTAGTTACAAACTTTGGTTCGAATGTGCACCATTCTGGTTTATCATATTATTATCATTCATATTTTACTTGTATTTTAACTGACATATTATTTATTCTTATAAATCTATATAATTATTATTGATATTATTTTTACAGTTTTAATAATCTTAATGTACAGGTCATGATTTAACCACGTAATGCACCTTTTAATTGCCACAGATGTCAAATTTGTGGAGCAGAATGGCGATGTAATTTCTCTTAATTTGTTAAATTGATTTAATAAAAAACACTTATTTTCTGACAACTCAGGGATGTGTAAATATCTGGTCTATTCTCAGGTTTTGTAACCCAGAGATCTGTGGGAAAATACAACAGTTACTTTGTTTACAAACCTGTTGACCTATTACATAATTCACAGACAGATAGACAGGCAGCTGTCAACAAGTAGATCATCAGCTGACTTCACACAGTTTACTGAACTGTCACAGCTATCAAATGTCACCCAAATCATCACCTGTAGCCTCTGCAGGAGATCAAATAGCCCAGCATTACACCTTCCAGCCATGGCTATCCCTGCTAGAATATCCTCTAGGGATGTTACCCTGTCCTGGAGGGTGTCTTCCCTGGTCACACTTGGGGTTTCGAATTAGGATATAATTGCGCCTGCTGTGGTAGTAATACTGTCAGTTATGCAGTGTGATGGTAACCATGACAACTGCATTTGCATTTCGCAGGGGGAGTGTTTGTGTGTTGTGGGTTGCATAGTTAGTTTTGGCTCGGACGTTTGTGCAGCGGAGATGTCTGTGGTAAAGCTCTGGTCGCCAAAGCACATTGGCCTGGTGGGTAATAGTTATAGTATTACATATATGTAACTTAATTCTACGTAAAACAAGTGTGTCTCTTACTGTAGGTATCAGGAATTAGCCAGGGTAATAATTTGTAAGAGGACGCTTGCAGTACTGTACATGGGAAAGTAGGACATACTTTAACGTCAAAAGGTATTGGGGTCAACTTGACCCTCTTTTGCAGTATTGCCAGTAAGATTGTTTCGAAACTGGCTATGTTGTTTATAATTTGATCAGCCTCCCAGTGTCGTATGAATCAAATTGTAACGATGCAACACACTTACATAACTAAGCACAACTTGGATGGAAATACATCTGCAACATTTATGGTTATTACAATCATAAGAACATGATGTTGCATAAAATATATAAAATAAAAACATAGGAACAGATATGGTCTCTGTAACTTGTCTGCAGGGTGTGATTATAACATGGGGTGTTCTGTCGCAGGGTGATTACATCTGGCTGGAGCCGGAGACATCAGGTGAGTTTGATGTCGCCGTCGGAGCCCAGGTGAGATCCATCAGTGGGGGCAGCATCCACGTCGTCGACGATGACAAGAAGGTAAGTCAGGATGGCATACGGGAAAGTACTAGTAGTCTGGTGCTGCATGTGGTGTGGGTATTGTTTGGCAGATTATTAAACGGACCTTCATGTCGCAAATTACAACGAAAAGGGATTCTTTGATAACTTTAAACTCTTTGCAATGGGCACAATCCTGTTAATATAATGATTTCATGTAGTTCCATGCTTTTGTTTGTTATTTAATCAGAATTATGTTGTATTAATCACTAATAACCACACCATATATGGATAACTAGTCCAAACTAGAAGCTTTACATACAACAAAGTAATTTTGGATATGAAACTGATTTATTATTATTTTTAGGCTCGTTAGTGATTAATAAAACACAATTCTAATAAAAGGACAGCATAGGACTACATGAAATAGCTATATTAATTAAAAGTGTATAGAGTACAAAGAGTTTTATATTCTCAGGATCCGTTTTCATTATAATTTGCGACATGAAAGAATCAGCAGTTAGTTATAAGTAGGCTATAATTCTGAAAAACTCTTACACTTTCAACAAAAGTTTAAATTGTGTTTGAATGAACAGATCGACTGGTGGTTAGCAGAGTGCTCCTAGCAGTCCTAAGGACTAGGTACCATCCCCCCAGCTTTATGAGAACTTAAACTGATGTTACTCTACCTTGTAGGAACACTACATAAAGGCGGGGGTGCGGCTGAAGCCTATGCACCCCTCCTCAGTCGAGGGTGTGGATGACATGATTGGGCTCGGTGATCTCAACGAGGCGGGCATACTCCGTAACCTCTTCATACGATACTTCAATAACCTAATCTACGTGAGTATTCTTATACTTCATTTCCTCACTGTTGTGCCTGTTTTCTTGTTTGCGATTTTTTTTGGACAAATGTAAATATATTAAATTTATCAAATTTAAATTGTGGATTTATTACGTTTATTTATTGTTGTTTCTTATGTTAACAAGATGAGTTATGTGATCAGTGGGATATAAATACTCGTGAAGACTCTTCCGTGTCATAAATGGAGGAGGGTTTATTTTGCGACTATTTGGAATGGGCACTTCCATTGGTATTACAGGCGTATAGACATGAGTGGCGATGGACACAAACTGATCAGCATCATTAACAAATATCATAAAACAAAACTAAGTGTTTGTAGAAGTAAAACCTATGGTGTTTGTTGGATTCTGACAGACGTACACGGGGTCAATCCTGGTGGCGGTGAACCCGTACCAAGTGTTGCCGATCTACACAGCTGAACAGATTCAGTTGTACCGCGACAGGAAGATTGGCGAGATTCCACCGCATATCTTCGCAATCGGCGATAATGCGTACACAAACATGAAGCGTTACGACCAGGACCAATGCGTCATTATCAGGTGGGGTGTCTTGGTTACTTTGTTTCGCTATTAAGATGTTGGTTGTGTTATTATCAATTTCTGATTTGTACAATCGTGTTTATTGTGTGTCACTATCTGGTGTGGAACCGTGGTTATTTTGTGTTGGAACTTCACTGTTATTCTGTGTCATGAGTGTGGACTATGGGTTATTCTGTGTTATTATGAATTGTAGCCCATCAGTTATCCAATGTCAGTGAGTGTGAACCATCAGTTATTCTGTCCTCATCTGAGTAAGTGTAAGACACTACATTGCAGTGTTGCAGTGTTGCAGTGTTGCAGTGTTAATGTGTTGTTCTCGTGAACAGACTTCAGTGTTTACTATTTTGGCTAATGTTTACCAATCAAAGCAAATGTTTGCTATTCACAGCCTGCATTTATTTGTTACGACTGGCTTTTGTTGTTGGAAGCTAAGATTGGTCCTTCAGCATCCTCTTGTCATGTTATACTCCGAACATAATTTACAAGTACTCAGGGAAACCATTGTCTGTGTGTATACACAACCATCTGGAAGATGGGCTAGTTATTATGAGGTAGATAGTATTAATGTTTATTTTATTCTGTATTTTCATTGTTACGCTGTATGTTTCAGTGGAGAGTCTGGAGCTGGGAAGACAGAAAGTACCAAGTTGATTCTGCAGTTCCTTGCTGCCGTCAGTGGGCAGCATTCGTGGATAGAGCAACAGATCCTTGAGGCTAACCCCGTCATGGAAGGTGTGTGTGTGTGTGTGTGTGTGTGTGTGTGTGTTTGTGTTGTGTGTGTGTGTGTTTGTGTGATGGGTAAAATGATAATGGCTATAAATTCTAACGCTCGGTTGAGGGAACCTGGTTTTGATATCTCTTGCCACCGTATCAAAGTTGGGCAGTTTCGTTCACCTACATTCATTCAGCTGAACCAGTGAGCAACTGGTTATAGACAGTGGTGGATCTCTTTTTTTCATGTAGTAATTGCAACATGGCTGAATACTTTCCGTAGATGTTAAACCATTTTTTAACTGAACATGTCTGCTACGTGATGCAGTGTAAAGCAATTCAGTCAGTTCTAAAGACTAGATGTTGGCTGTATATAAAAAATGTACCTTTCAATGTGACGAGTCAATAGATCTCTAGGTTATGACTGTTAGAATGGGCCTGAATTTAAGATTGGAGCTAACAAGTTTGGTCATTAAACACATTAGATCAGTTCTCACCGTAGTGAGTTCAGTTCTCATCATGGAATGGCAGTCATTTTTTAGAGTCAGCTGTTTGTTATTTTGCAAGTTGTGATGCAAGACACATACCGCAACTTTTGTCACGTCTAACCACGTCTGTCTGGCTATTTCCGTATTTTGATTGTAAAACAAACACAAATTTACTTTAACAGCCTTTGGCAACGCAAAGACAATTCGCAATGACAACTCGAGTCGATTTGGCAAATACATCGACATTCACTTTGACTCGAAGGGGTCAATAGAAGGCGCCAAGATCGACCAATACCTACTGGAAAAATCTAGAATTGTCAATCAGGTAAAGCACATGCAGTTTTGCTCTTTCACCATTTCAATTATTTTATTATGGATGTAAGAAAATAATTATGTTGAATTTAAGTTTAAGGATGATCACTTCTTTAAATGTTACAGTTTAGTAATTCAGTTGCCCACCAATGATCAATATCAAGTTAGTTCAAGTCTATAAAACATGTTTTGTTTGTAACAAGCAGTGTTGCTGTGTTGCCAATTCCAATCTATGTTTGAATTGTGGTGTAAACTACTGTTGTGCGGTCGATGAATATAATCAGTTTGATAACATATCTGCTAGTAATGTTGGCGTCATATGAAAAACCAAAAACATCTCCTATGACCGACTGAGTGTTCTGTATAAAATGATAGAAGCCAGAAGGCAAACAAAGTTATATTGGTGGTGTCGACAGTATTGTTGCAGAAACAGCAATTTCATTTTTAGTATGTAAAATAAAGATTTTCATTACTCCTCATAATGTTTTCAGGCAAAGGGCGAGCGGAACTACCACATCTTCTACTGCATGCTCGCGGGAATGTCTCCCGAACAGAAGAAACAGTTGGACTTGAAGGAAGCCACTGACTACTATTATCTCATACAGGTAAACAGCTGACTGGTCTTTTTGTCTATAACCAACCGCAGTGAAGTGGATAGTAACCCTGTGACCGGCCGACGAAAATCCTCTGTTGCATACAGTTATAATAAAAATCATAACTCTGCAACTAGTTTTCATAAAAATATGAATGAGTCATCATTTTACTGCCAAATGAACTCTTTATTCTAATAAAATTATACTATCTCTATTATTTCAGATAATCATGGTGATATTATTAGCTGTATGTCATCCAAAAAAGAAAAGAAAAAAACAAACACACTATCCTGCTCCCAAATAATTAGTGAATGGACAAATTTCCTACTTCATGTGAGACAAATGTAGCCATACATTTTAGCTGCCAAATAACATAAAAATGAAACAAATCCGTTGAGAACTTTTATTTTTATGATTTTATTCTTTTGGCTGATCGCGGCTACATTCGCCTCCGGCACAAACCCGTGGTGCAAGTGGTGAAATGTTGCGCTGACAAATGGTAGATTTTTCAGACCAAAAAGCATTCAAAGTCATTCTAACTAATTCAACTACCGGTAGTATAATAGTCATATTCTTGAATACTGTCAGTTGTCTTGTCAAAACATAGACGTGGTAACTTTTGATAATCTGAAGTAAACATTTGAATCAAGAATGTCCGCCATCTTGTTGTTTACTTCTGCTCCAGCAGGAAGATGACAGTGTTTGAAAGCTTGGTTCTGATTCGCTGGACCAGCCCCACCCACTTGTTTATTTTTCCCAGATTGGGCAAGAACAGAGCTTTCTATTGGTACCGCGTATACGGGGGTCGAGCCTTTATGAATGGATGCGTAAATTTGTCACGGAAGGCATAGTAAACCACCCAAATTTGGGCATCAACTTTGTCACATGTTTTGTCCGCCCGCGGTAGCTTGCTGTCATTCAATCTGCCCATGAATAAATATACACCATCTTGAAAAATCAGTCAGCAATCCGATAATACCAAATGTGGGCGGGTTGGTTACTGATTATACAAAGTAAAAATGTTTTTATGCAGGAAGGTGTTTTGGGCTGATTAATTGGCCATCACCGGTTGCACAGTTAAGTCAGAAAATTTAAAATAAAACATTTGTAAATTTGTTTGTTTTGTATTATGAGGTTTAAGCCAGTAGGTTTTCATTTGTTGAAATATCTTTAGTAGTTGTTGATGTATTACTAAAATTGAATCAAAAATTTAAATTGGGTAAACTGTTTTATTAGTTTTGTTTTGTTTTTGTGAAAATAATCTGGACGTTGAAAAATGAGATTATAAGAAATGCATTCTTGACAAAATAAACAACGGTTCATTGTCTTTTTTGTGGCCACATTACTAAACACAGGACAGGATTTGCAATATTTTCTCATGTACAAATGATTAGTATTTGTTTGTGTCTAGTTTTGTGTATCTGAAGACAATATTTAGAGCATTCAACATAAGCAGTGGTTGAAATAAATGGAATCCGTTAAACAACAAACTGGAATATGTTTTCATGCAGTTTCACGTAGGTGACTGGGGTCACCTGTATGAATCTCCACTGTGGTGTGACACCCCCTGGGGTATATATCCTGGGGGGTCACCGGTCAGACAGGTGGTGTCATTATAAATGGTAGCTGTATCACCTGCTGTGTCTTAATTACACAGTCGTTGTGTCTGCAGTGGTGTACAGGTGTCCTACTTTAGCTGTGTTACAATCATCAGACTGTCTCTGTCTGTTGTTGCTGAATAATGTCAGTATTCACTTAGGTGTCATGTGAACAGAAATCAACAAACATGTGTCATGTGTTACAAACTACACACTGTACTGTTGTATCCTACTTACTGTGTGTGTTTGCAAAGTGTTTCACCTAGCAATATCTCAAAGACACTCACTACCTTAAAATTATTTAGAAAAAAGTACATAAATGATACTCAGGTATGTGCTTACTGGTAACGGTAGTTTGGAACCTATATCATCAACAGCAGTTTCTAAACAATCCTGTTTTATGCAGTGTTTGTCGCTGTGTGAAGTAGTATTGAATAACATACTTACAAGTAAACGTTACAACCACTCACTCACTACCTTAAAATTATTTAGAAAAAAGTACATAAATGATACTCAGGTATGTGCTTACTGGTAATGGTAGTTAGGAACCTATATCATCAACAGCAGTTTCTAAACAATCCTGTTTTACGCAGTGTTTGTCGCTGTGTGAATTAGTATTGAATAACATACTTACAAGTAAACGTTACAACCATTAAACTAAACTACAATGTTTGTGTCATGATGTCTGTCAAGGAAGTACACAGTACACATTTAATTACATAATAATGGTTCATCAAAACAAGGAAAAGGAAGAATAAAACAGTAATTTGTCGATGCAGTGTTGGTGCAGATTTTTCAGTTGCCACACTGACTCTGGGAAGTTCGTGATAAAGTTAAATCAGCAGGAAATAATGTAAGATTTTATCGACACTGAAAACCTACCTGTTTAACAACACCAATCCTCCTCGGATATATGATGACTGGCTTTGTTGCACCAATTACCACTATATATGTGTGTAATATATTATATATATATATATATATATATATACTGGGTGCGAAATAATGCCCGTCCGATCGTCCAGGACGATGTTATTGTGTATATATATATTATATATATATATATATATATATATATATATATATATATATATATATATATACAGAGGTCGATCGTCCAGGACGAGTAGGTTTAGAGGTCGGACTAGAGCAGTCCTTTGAAATAGTAAAAACATACGCAGGACTAGTTGTCTATAATGACACCTAGCTGGAAGTATCGTGCACCCTGTATATATGTATGTAATTATATATATATATATATATATATATATATATATAATATATATATATATTATGATTTACTTGAATGTTCTCAGGGTGGTGACGTTGTGTGTGATGGCCGCAATGACCCATCAGACTACCGGGACATCATCTCGGCAATGAAGGTGCTCATGTACACAGAGGAGGAAATCTGGAACCTACACAAGATAGTGGCAGCCCTCCTGCACATTGGAAACATCACCTACAGAGGTATGGCCTGGTGTAGATGTTGTTCCTCTCCTTGTTCCATGGTGTACAGCTGTCAGAGTCTGGTACGGTAATGCCCAACCACTCACTGTGTTTTCTCACCACAGGGTCCTACCCATAACCTACACTCTCCATCTCTCATCCTTCTCAGACGCGTTCTGGCACAAGGAATGTTTGTTGTTTGGAGATTTGCGGAATTGTGATAACAAATAAAGCGGCTGTGAAATAAGGCCGGTCTGATCATATGGGATGAGTAGTTTTATAGCTCAAACTAGTACAGTTTAAGAAGAACAGTCCCTTCGGACTAGCTGTAATAACTTGTAAATGGCAGTTGTTTATGGATACCCGTTGTTTTCAATCGGATTACGTAAATGATGCCTCCCAGCGATCATAAGTATGGAACCACTTGAAGTAAATATTCGGATGCAGATACCATCTCACATCTCGTGTCTTGTATCTTGCATCTCATTTTTACTTTCTCGTAAACATCGTTCGATGATGTTTAAACTGCCAACGACCAGCAAAGGTAATCTAGCGCAAAGCTGACACACACACACGCACACACATACATACATACATACGATATGTAATATATATATATATACATACATATATATATATATATATATATATATATATATATAATATATATAATATATATATTGAACATACATGTATATAGATAAATGTATATATATTATGTTTAATATGGCTATATCTAAGATTTCAGGACTAGTTGTTTTTGAGTCCGACGGACTACCAATTTCGTTAAAACTATCGTGCACCCTGCTGGTGTTCCATCCGTAAGGTTATTCTACATCATCATCAAGATAATTATGCCATCTACAACTGGGTCACTGGTTATCAGAAAAGTCTGGTTACTTTTAAGAATTATTCGCCTTTAAAAATTTTCATTGCTTAACACAGGCGCCAACTTCGTCTGCCACGTGTTAGCATTTTGTTATGTTGTGCGTATGAGCACTTGGCCTACTTGTATTTCTGTGACACTAGAGCAATGTAACGCAATTTTAAAATGTATTTTTCCGTACTTTTTCCCAAAGCATCGCTGGGTAACTTGGCTGGTAAACAATGATTGTAACATGTAGCAAACAAGACCAACCCTTTTATGTTGATGCACCTCAGAGCTTCCATGTTTTCTAAGAATTTATGCATATAAATAAAATAGTTAACTTATTATTATTTGTACAAGACAAACATTTTGTATATCATGTTTATTAAATGAAAGAAGTTCAGTGCTCAGTTATGCTTGGTATTTTTTCTGTAATAACTGCTATGATGGATATGAACTTAACATGCAATAACCTTTAGAAATGACAAGTGCAATAAAGTTGAGTAATATTCTGCAGAGAATTTAATCCTTATGGGCAACTGTATTTTCAGCAACAACTGTCGACAACATTGATGCGAGTGAAATTGTGGCGCGGGGTTGTGTCGAGAGTGCTTCTCGCTTACTTGAGGTCAGTAAAGCTGCATATATCATTTGTATGTGATAAATTCAGAATTGATGATGAATCGAGGATGTTGGGGTGTTAGGTGAATGAGATTAGGTTAAGTTCACTCTGTATTAAAGTAAAACTCTTCTATTACTTGGAATCAGTCCGTTATGAGCAGGAAGTTTGTTGAATCAATTGCATTTCACTCGAATTGTGGTTTGGTCAGTGGGAATTGAAAATTTCAAAAACACTTCTGGATATGTGCCTCCGTAATGTGTGCAATAGTAGTTGTTCAGCATTTGAATTCTGTGGGTGATAATTTCAGAGTGCAAAGACTGCTTTGATGTTATTAACCCTTTAGATTTCAGCCGTTTTTCTAAACTTCCTGCTTCCCCACTTAATTTAATGAGAAACATGAAAATGTAAAAATATTCAAGCATCATTTTGGATGTGTATCTAAAACTATCCAATAGATAGCGCCACCACACTACAGCAATATGCATTTATATTTAGCTGGTACTTAAGAAATTTTGTCTATTAATGGATTTAGCGGACTTATGGTATGATGGATTACATGTGGTTTAGCCAGCAGTGTCCCTTAACGTTTTTAACTTTTATTCTTCTATTGCATTCTGCCATGACAACCACATCTGTAGTAAAATATCACCTACATATTTATCTAGGTCAAGGTCGACCGTATGATGGACTCGCTGACCACAAGGACAATCTTCACACGGGGCGAGAGCGTAACCACAACGATGGGCACAGAGTCATCGATGGACGTCAGAGATGCGTTTGTGAAGGGTGTGTACGGGCGCATGTTCATCTGGCTCGTGCAGAAGATAAACAAGGCAATCTACAAGCCGAGTCAGGACACTCGTCACTACCGCAAGTCTATTGGCGTACTCGACATCTTCGGCTTTGAGAACTTTGGCAAAAACAGGTCAGGAGTTTGCTTGTGAACTGTGCAACTTTGATCATATATTTCTAGATTTAACTTCTGTTCCTAACAGTAACATTGGGACAAGTGCTTTTTCTGTTGCTGTGCCATCTGTTTGGAATTTGGGCCTTAAAAGTCAGTATTAAATCAGTTGAAAATGTTACACAGTTCGGTTATCATTTAAACACTTATCTTTATAACCTTACTAATCTGCTGTATCTCCCTCATATCAATCCACCTGTTGATAATTTGAATATGACTTATGAATTTGAGATTGACGAAACATTTGTCTTGACGAACCACTCAGCTTGGCTGCCAAGGATTTAGGTACAGTAGTAGTTAACTTCCTCATTAGGTTGAAATGAAGTTACGTTCTTCGTTACACAACATTTCCCCCTAGACAAGATGCTCCATAGTTTTGGCGGTAGCCAATCAAACAGTGTTTTTGAGTGACTGAGCATATCTGAATTCTTTCCAGAGGAGTTCAAACTGCAATCAGTTGAACAGGTCCGTCAGGGAGTTTGTAAAGTGCTTTGAACAGTCCTAGGGACTGGATACAATGCTGTGTACGAACATACACATTTAGATTGAATGCGCTGTATTGACCGGGATTGGTTAAGTCCAGATTTCTGTTGTGCTTGCAGCTTTGAACAGTTGTGTATCAACTACGCAAATGAGAACCTGCAGCAATTCTTCGTGCGTCACATCTTCAAGATTGAACAGGTAAATACGGAGCAAGACAAGTGTCTATGAGTGCATATAATCAACCCATTTTTAACGGATGATTTTTACCTGGTCATGACAGTAACAAATATTGGTCACTAAACACAAGAAATTTGCTTTGTGTAATCGATCATTGGCTTTGTAAAGCCAGTCAATGAATGATTGTAAATACTTGACATTAGTTAACTTTGCTATGCAATCTTTGTATGTATGTAGGCCATATGACTACAATATGTGTTCTTCATACTTTTTAAATTTATTTTGTGTCATTAGTTATGCAGACTATGTCATCAAAAAAGTAGACATATTTTTAAAGCACAGAAAGTGCATATAATGTGGTGAGAGGAATTAGAATGACCTGAATCATCCTGACATAAGAAGGTGACACAGAGTGACGAGTGACAGTATAATCGCCCCGTTCAACTGAAACACAGCTCCCTCTGGTGGTTGTAGGAGGAGTACAACAATGAAGCGATCAACTGGAGTAGGATTGAGTTTGTTGACAATCAGGACGCTCTGGACATGATCGCTGCAAAGCCAATGAACATCCTGGCACTTGTGGATGAGGAGAGCAAGTTCCCAAAGGTACGACGCAGAACAAGTTAACTGCTGTTATAAAGCTGGTCTTGAATACCTAACAAACTCATTTATTTACTGAAAAGTACGTGTACCACCTAATGTGCACCCCTGTAACATTATTCGCCATACTTTCAATGTTGCAACTTTAACATATCACCCTAGCCATCTATAATTACCATTGAAATGTAACCGAAGCACAGTGACTGATTTACCAACATATAATTATTTGGCACTATATTATTATGACATTTTATGAATTTGCCACCCTGTCTCATTATCTGCCAATCTACTATTATTTGGCACAAGAGTATCCCAGAAAACAACAGATGGGTTTTGGTGACAATATTGCATTTGCTTGGTTTCGTGCTACAAAACTGTATGCCACATATGTCCTGTTATCTGCTGAAACAGAGACATTGTTGTTTTGTGGAAAAGGTAATTTCTTATATGGCGCAGTATCCACTCCTCAGGATTGCTCAAAACGCTTTACACTTTCCTCACTGGCAAACCTGTTCAATATCAACACCATCCCACCACTGGCTATATCCAGGTACTCATTCATACAGCTGAGTGAATTGGGGCAATTTAGAGTGAGAACTTGCCCACGATTTTATGTGGCACGTAGGGTTTGAGCCCAGGTTGTCTTGGTTTAGAGTCCGGTGTTTTAGCCACTTCACCCCGTGTGATGTGTTTGTGATTGCAGGGTACAGATGCGACAATGTTGTCGAAGCTCCACCAGCAGCACGGCCGCAACAAGAACTACCTGAAGCCTAAGTCAGAGATGAACCTCGTCTTTGGACTCAACCACTTCGCCGGTGTGGTCTTCTACAATGCCAAAGGTATGTGTCATCTGTTGGGAGTATAGTTTGTAGGTGCGGTGTGTTCCCGTATCAGTTAGATTCCTGTTTTTAACGTGCATCTGGCCTTTTTAATTGTGTTGTCATCATGAACAAAAGTGCCCATTCCTGGAAGGGATGACTGTCATAGCTTATGCAGAGACCCGTCATTTGGATGGGTAAAACCTATTTTGGACGGGTAGAAATATGGGTGGATGGGTCTTCAGAAATCATAGATATTGTCAGTAATGCTCTAGAAATGAGTGTACATGGTGTCACATGTGTGCTTGTAGTTCGTTTCATGTCAAAAAACACATTTAAATTTAACTGACTTAACAGTTGACCCCCATGTGTTCACCAAAAAATGTGTGACTGGCAAAAAAGTGATCCTGCATAAAGCCTGATGACTGGGTAATAAAAAAATGTCTATACAATCGTGTTCTTTATTAGTCGATCCAATGCATAGTTCAATACTGTGTGCAATTGGATGTGAAGAACAACTTTGCATGTTTTCTTCAATTGTTTGAAGTTACATATAAAACATCCTCAGCTGATCAGTACTTGGAACAGTTGCTAGAAACTTTCAAAATTATGAAGAATTACCAAATGAAATGTGCAAACCTTTCACTAAGGGTAAATTCCAGAAAAATCAGATTGAATGTTTTATTTTTTGGAATTGTAGATAAACTCATGGACGTTTGGCACCTAATATACAAAGCATGTACGAGGAATAGCATAATATACCCATTTAGTGCACTGATGTAGACTATTGTTTGGGTTAGGATTACGGTGGCCTGAAAATAACATATGTTCAGTCTCTCCTAAATCTTGCTGCAGGTTTCCTGGAGAAGAACCGAGACACTTTCAGTACTGATCTACTTCAGCTGATCCAGTCGTCCAAGGGTCACTTTGTCACGTCACTCTTTGAGAAGGACCTCAGTATGGTAGGCTGTCTGTGTTGGATCGTCACTTCTCACTCTCTGCATGTCTCTCTCTGCATATCTGTCTCTTTCTGCATGTCTGTCTCTCTTTGTCTGTCTCTCTATCTCTATCTGTGTGAGTCTGTGTTTCTCTCTCTCCCTCTCTCTCCTCTCTCCTCTCTCTCTCTCTCTGAATTTTGGTATGTCTTTCTCTTCTCCCTCTTTCTGTCTGTCTTTGCCAGTCTACCTTTGTCTATCTGTCAGTCAGTCGATTGCCGTTCTAACCCCAAGTTTATAACTGACTGGGTTGGTTTATCACATGTCAGTTTTATGTATTTATGAGATATTGAACCTCAAAACCTGTTCCTTTGGGACACTTCAACCAGTGCTTCCAGTGAGTCGTCAACCACCCACCACCTCTCCCAGGCTCACTGTCGGTCTGCTGTTGCAGGGTATCGAGACGTTGAAGCGATCGCCGACCCTCGGCTTCCAGTTCAAGAAGTCACTTGAGTTGCTCATGAAGACTCTGGCGCAGTGTCATCCGTTCTTCGTGCGTTGCATCAAACCCAACGAGTTCAAACGTCCCCATGTAAGTAGAAACCATTCTACGGTTATCTTCTGTACATATTATGCTAAAGTTAGGATATTTGTTATTGTATAGGATCATCCATGGGTGGTAATTATTAGCAGGACGTCCACTGAATAAGTTAACAGGATTTGGGTAATTGCAAACTCAAAATAAATGGCTTCTGTTCAGTCCAACTAGTATTGTAGTTTTGACAACCATTTATAATCTGAATATTTTTACAATTTATACACATTGCTCTTGTAATTCCTCAAATTGCAAACATTGTTTTGGGTATATAATTTGCCTGGGAATATTCTTTAATCATGCATTTTTTGGTATCAAGAACACTATATGCATATACTTAAGCATATATGTGTGGGACAGATAACCTAATTTTTTAATTCCACCCGAAATGTGAGAAACGAATTTTGTGTTACACCTCTGTCCATCTTGCGGCAGGACTTCGACCGAGAGCTGTGTGTGCGTCAGCTGCGATACTCTGGCATGATGGAGACGATCCGTATCCGCCGTGCTGGCTACCCGATCCGACACAGATTCGATGACTTTGTTGACCGCTATCGGATCCTGGTCAGTGGTGTGGGTCCATCTCACGTTGAAGAGTGTCGCGCTGCGTCACAGAAGATCTGTAGCAAGGTTCTCGGAGGCGCTGACTTCCAATTGGGAAAGACCAAAGTCTTCCTTAAGGTAAGACACTTTTTCTCATTTATAGGATCTACAATAAAATATTAATGATATATGTGTTTATTACACACTAAGGTAAAGTAATAATAAGAATTTTATTTGTAAAGCGCCGTATATCTGAAAACATTTCCACTCAGAGGCGCATAAAATACATTGTAACACATACATGTTTAAAATATTCATAATCAATTTAAACTTGCACGTGAAGACAAAATGTTAAATGATAATAAATAGATAATTAAAAAACTTATAAAATCCTAGTTCATAAGCTAAACTTATCAACAATAAATTGATAAAATAAAATAATAAATAAAATATATTAATAACTTAATAATAAAGTAAGTAAAACAAAATTGCAAAACTATAATTACAGTTAAAATAAATTCATTATAAAATACCATACAAGTAGTTTACAAATGCGTCCTTAAAAAGATGGGTTTTTAAGTTGGACTTACAAAGTTCAAGTGCTGACTGTATTGTGTATTACAGGATGCCCAGGATGCGTACTTGGAGCAGGAGCGAGACCGCGTACTCACGCTGAAGATCCTCACACTGCAGAAGGCCATCCGTGGCTGGCACTACCGCCGTCGATTCCGTAAGATGAAGTTCAGCTGTGTCATCATCCAGACGTATTGGCGCCGACGCATGGCCACACAGCGCTACGAACAGGTCAGTATAGACCACGGCCATGTTCAGAGTTCACGCTGCGATACGTTATGATTTGGCATCAGAAGTTGAATGGTTACATTTGATATTGCTACTTTTGAAATTATTTATCTTGAATGTGTTTTTTATGAGGGCTAATGTTTATGGATCGTTTTGTTTTGTTTAAATCTCATTTTGCGTCTCATTAAAAAGAAATCCCAAATCACCTATGTACGTTATTTTTGGAGACAAATTTGAATGGGTTTTCATGAACTATTTCCTAAACCAAGTTAAGATTTCACATTATGTAAAATGTTGATAAATATAACTCTGTACAAATGTATTTTCTGTTACTAATACTATTAAATGTCTTGTGTTTCCAGATGAAGCTTGGGTTCATGCGGCTGCAGGCGCTGATGAGATCTCGTCTGTTGACTCACAGGTTCTCCAATCTGCGCATCAGGATGACCACACTACAGGTGCATGCCTCTTCACCTCTCAGTTTCTCTCTCTTTTGCACACTCACACACACACTCCTCTCTCTCTCCCCTCTCTCACTCTCTATGCCCCTCTCTTTCTCTCCCTCCCTCTCTCATTCAATCTCTCCCCTCCCTTCCTCCCACTCGTGCTGGCTATTTCTTCGCTGCCTACAGGCACATCACACTCAACAATTTAATTTTTGTCAGAATATTTTATATTTAGTAACATTATGTATCTTGCCTGCGGTGAGAAAGTCTAGGACATTTAATATATTTAGTGTTATTAGTTTAATGTTTTGGTAATAATCATTGTTGTAATAATTACCACAGTTGCTGTTGGCAGAATGGACACTGCCATTTATTTCCCTATCACCTTTTTGCTATATATCCTTCTCTGTTCCCCCTCTTAGTTTGTACCATGCACCTAGTAACATTTAACGACTTTAAACTCGAACACCCAACAATATTTGGATGCCTGCATCCTAAAGTTATACAAGACATTATTATTTATATAAAATTGTTTATATTTATAGCGTCATTGCCGCGGCTTCCTTGCGAGAGAGTTCTACCAGAAGTGTCTGCAGAGTATCGTGATTCTCCAGTCGGGCGTGCGCCGCCTGCTCGCGCAAAAGAAGTACAACCGACTCAAGATCGAGGTATTCACAATTTCACACATGATCAATAGCTGCTATAGTTAATACAGTTGAACTGCAAACATGCTGCCATGATTTCTGTATGTAATACCTTCATTTATAAAAAAAATCATCTGTACCAAGAAACTACAAAATGCCAGAGAGCACCATTGGCTGCTTCTCCACACTTTACAAAAGTTCCTGTAGTTTTTGACATGTTGCAGTCACTGAATCTCTCACAACACACAGTGTCCAAATGCACAGTAATTTTCTTTGGTTTTTTCCTTGGCATTTTGTATTAATTTGTAAGAATTTGTGGAGCAACAATCCATGTGCATCAATTAGCACTATTACATTATTGTATTTGAACTAGTGGGATGTGATGTTCGCATGGTAGATTTGCCAATCAAGGGGATGATAGTCCAATGCCATCTGCCCCTGTCTTGAAACTTAGGCGTTTTCTCAATTTTTGTTTGTCTTTCGAAAGAGATACTGAAACCCTTGGTTCCTTTTATCTAACGAGGAAGTAAAAGATTTGTTGTACTTGTAGTATCGCAAGCGCATGGAGGCTGAACGACTGAAGAAAGAGGAGGAGGAACGCCTTCGCAAACAGATGAATTCGAGGAAAGCCAAGGAAGAGGCTGAGAGACTGCACCAGGTATAATTATAATAAAAATAATTACAAATTCAAACTAAAGAATTACTTTGACTACTGCACATAATACAGATTTCAACTACCAGACATGGAGTTCAAAAGTAATTTCTTGTTCTTGTTCTGACGTTGATGTGTATTGGCTGCAGGCGCGTCTGGCCCGCATTGATCAGGAGGTCGTGGAGGAGGAGACGAGGCAGAAGTTGGAGGGACAGCACAAGAAGGAGCAGATCGAGAACGCGGAGAGGAAGCGTCAGGCGCCCGTAGATGACTCGCAGATGGTGGACGAGATGTTTGGCTTCATTGACACCCACAGCATGGGAGAGGGTGCCGCCCCGACTGCCTTCAAGGTCAGTCTCTCATTCTTCACCTGTTTGTTTCACATTGATGGCAGGGGATGTGTACCAACTTTCAGTTTGGGTTACACAATTTTGAAGATTCGTGTTCGTTTTAGTTTTCAATAATTTGTCAAAAAACATAACGCATCCTTGAAAGGTAACTAAATAAGTAAGTAATTAATGTATTTATTTCCAACCACAGCAATCAAGAATTACACATCTACATATTACTGTTTTTAATGTTTAAACAGGCCTTTACACTTGTTTACATCATTTACTTAAAGTTGTGCATTGTGTTATTATCCCAAAGTAATATGCTGATTTGTTGTAATACATAGGTTCTGTACACTGTGTTGTAATGTAATGTTTACATTTGTAACATATTGTCTACATAGTAGAGATATGTAGTATTGAAATAAAATTGATTAGATTTGATTAATAAATACATTTTCAACATATAAACAAGTAATCATGAGAATACTCATTCCTTCAGGATCTGGAAGAGGGCCGCAGGGCGGCGATCCGGGAAGGCGAGGCAGATCTCCTCAATGCCCGCCTGCCTGTTCCCGAGGATCTCGAGGATATTTCTGACTACAAGTTCAGCAAGTTCGCGGCGACCTACTTCCAGGGCAGTGCCTCGCACACATACATACGGCGGGCGATCAAAGACCCACTTCTGCCCCTTAGAAATGAGGGTGATCAACTGGTGAGGGTTTCACTGTGTTATGCAGATTTATTAGTCAGTACAGTACGTGAATATAAAGCAGCTGATTACAGGAAGGTGTTTTATTTTTATCATTCGGACCTTGTTCAGACAATCTTTGGGTAGTAAACCTACACATGAAATTAATTGTTTGTTGCTTACTTACACAACTTGATTACAACCAACGATTATTAGCAATCTCAAGATGTGTTCATCTTACTACATATTCACTTGTGTGAAAGCGCTTCGTTTGTAATATTATATATACAAGAGACGATGCCACTGATCATGGTGTAATTTGTTTTATTTTTGCAATGTTTATGTAACCCTGCTTGTCATCTTGTTTTGTAGGCAGCGCTGGCTGTTTGGATCACAATTCTGCGTTTCATGGGCGACCTTCCAGAACCAAAATACCACACAGCCTTGTCTGAATCAAAGGTCAGTTGTTAGATATGTTATATAATGACATGCACACTGCTTCACTACAAACAATTGTATGGTATAAGACACTAAGCAACGCTAAGTGAATAATGTACTTTGTAAATTTTGTTTTGTCTGTTACACGGCCCCCATCTTATATCTGTTGTATTTAGGATACGACCCCTGTGATGACCCGAATCTACTCAACACTGGGCCGCAAGTTCAACAAGAAGGACTTAGAGGATGCACAGAGAATGGGCGAGGAACTGGTAAGGGGGCTGGGATCTCATACGAGGGCAGGACTTAGAAATGGGGTGTAAACTAGTAAGGGGGCTAAGGATTCTTAAAGAGTTTATGAACTGGTAAGGGGCTAGGCATTGATAATGGACTAAGAACAGGTAAGGTGGCATGGAACTGGTGAGCAGACAAGGAATTGGTAAGGGGGTGACAAAATAGAACTGGTAATGGGGGCAAGGGATGAGTAAGATGGCTTGGAACTGATACGGGGCTGGTAACTGGAAAGGGGCAAGGGCATTAGGAAAGCGTAATGCGATTAGGAACTGACAAGGGTGCTAGGAACTGATAAGGGGGCAAGGTACATTTCATAAAACTAATGAAAAGGGTGATCGTTTCCATTTTTGTAAATTTTTACTTATTGCAATTTGGAAGAATGATCTTAAAAATATATTTTGACACTTGGTGAGACGAGTCTTACAAAGACTCAAACATTGGGGTAACCTTGTGTTCTTGGTTCCTTGTTTGACCAGGAGAAGGAGCCACTGCCTCCACCAGCAATGAAACACTCGGCAAGAGGCAAAAGTGGAATGCGTAAGAAGCTTGTCTCATTGACCCTGAAGAAGAAATCGAAGATCACAGAGGAGGTGGCGAACAAGCTGCGAGATGGAGAATACACAGGCAACGGCAACGCCTTGCTTGAGGATCGACCGACATCAAATCTCGAGAAACTGCACTTCATTATTGGACACGGCATCCTGCGACCGGATTTGAGGTACATTTCGAAAGATATTATATGTTGTCTGTGAAGTTATGTTGCAGTTATAGTGAACTTAGTAATCTGAATGCCTTAATGAATCATCGGATGTTATTGACTTATAACAAAGCTGCTGACGATTTAAGTTGGGAATGTAGCTTTGATCATGTCTTATGAAAGGTACCAATAGTTACAAGTACTGGGTGTTCATTGCAGCATTTATAAAGAACTCTTGTCCATGTTTAGCTTCGTTTTAGGAAATACATTGTGTAAAGTAAAATCTCAGCTGCCTTAAATATTTAAAATATAAGAGGTTGATCAAACAGAATGTGTAGAAAGCATGTCATGTTATAGCAGTTAATTTGATAGGTAATCAGAAACTAGTGCAGTTGTATAGCAGTCTAAATAGTGATGATGGGGATACAAGCATAGTACAGCATTATCTGTTTGCAAAGAGAAACTGGAATTAAAGAATATGGAATGTTATGGTTAGTGCACCAGACTTTTTAGGTTAAAATCCCCTTGCTGTCATTTTGATTCTTGGGCACATTTGCTCCCTCTACCCTAGAATATTTACCATCAAAGTGAATATGCTTGAACAGTTCTAGCAGGAAATACAAAAGTAAGCGCTTTGGGCAGTCATGGATATTATGCTATGTAAGAAGTTATCTCTATGTTTGTAGGGATGAGATCTACTGTATGATCTGCAAGCAGTTGTCCCAGAACCCAAACAAGAGCAGCCATGCCAGGGGATGGATCCTTCTGTCTCTCTGTGTTGGATGCTTTGCACCTTCAGAGAAGGTAATATCACAGTGCAAAAAGATGTGAACATCATTACTGGCATTCAAATGTTTAGTATGTACCGGTATGTCTTATTTTCATCGCGGAACAAAATTTCACAGTTGCTTTGGAATTAAGCTTGTTCTGTTAAATGTATTATTAAAACCTTGTAATGTCACTCTGTTTTGTTTCTACTCATCGAAATTGTTTTTGATCCAAAGTTGGATGCATATTTAGTTTGTATGGAAATACAAGTTCCTTATCATTGCAATTGGTTTTCATGCAAAACAATTGAATTTTGAATGCAATAACCACAAATACATGTAACAAAATAGTTTCTATTATAATAAATAAATGTGGATAATTATGAAATCAGAAAACACTACATGTGTGTAAGTGTAATAGTATGATCTACTGGTGTATAATTATGATGTATTTCTTCCACTGCAGTTTGTCAAGTATCTACGGTGCTTCATCAAGGAGGGTCCTCCTGGCTATGCCCCCTACTGCGAAGAACGACTGAGACGCACATTTTCCAATGGAACAAGGAACCAGCCACCAAGCTGGCTTGAGCTACAGGTTGGTAGGCAAGATGCTCTGTAATTTGCTTCAACAAGAGAGCCAGGCTTGATGAATTCGTAGACTGTGAAAATATTTACATCAAACCTATGCTGTTATTTGTGATGATATATTGACCAAGTTGATTCCTAAAATGTGTTATTTATTGTCACACGATTTTACAGTTTACTATGCTGCCACATTACACATACCAGACTACATTATGTTGGCAAAATATATACAATACCTTTAAGACAATTTAGGTGAAACATTTTAAAATTTAAGATATTCTTAAACCAAGTAGTGTTTACATCCCCAAGCAATATGTAAAACTTGAAGAAACTTGAATAAACGAACAACAAATTTTGCAAGCCAACAAGCAGGTGGCATTTGATTCAAGACAGTTATGATAACATTTCTTTTCATTTGCCCGATATTATCAACAGGCAACGAAGTCGAAGAAACCTCTGATGCTGCCGATCACATTCATGGACGGAAACACAAAGACCCTGCTGGCCGACTCTGCAACTACAGCGCGCGAACTGTGTCTCCAACTGGCGGAGAAGATCACCCTGAGAGACCAGTTCGGCTTCTCGCTCTACATCGCTCTCTTCGATAAGGTTCATCTTTATTTTCTTTAAACTTTTGAGATGCACTCACACGTCTGCAAAAGTAAAACTTGTGTTTTTGAGAGCAATAAAATTGCTGTTTGTATCATTGTGAATTAATACATGTTCAATTAATTAATACATGTATAGATGGCACGACTTCTGCAATTGAATTTCCTGTAATATGTGGTGGGGACCAAAACACCACCCACAATTACTAATGACATATATTTTGAAACTGCAGTGCAAAACTTGCCCAACCATCCCTTGGATAGACTGTAGCAGTTTGTAATTTCCTGGGGATTTGTATGCTGGGTAATTTCTTGGAGTCTACCACAACATGCTTAGTAATAGTTAGTGGTAGTTATATAACGTGGTTTCAATCAGGAACCAAGTGCTCAGATGTTGTGTGCAAAATGTTCATCTTCTTATCACATGTATAATATGTCATGTCGTATTTGTCTGGGTCTTGAAAATTGTATGTAATGTAGTTTGAATTTTATATAACACTTCGTATAAGATTCAGAAGTCTTCAAAATTAATATTTCATTTGAAAATAACCAAAAAACAAGCAAACATTGGAACTGTTTAACATACTACCACAGGCTTTCACCTTCCTTAAGTCGTTTTCTGGTTTACAAAACTTTTACATTTTATCCTTCAGGTGTCGTCACTCGGCAGTGGCAGTGATCATGTGATGGACGCCATCTCGCAGTGTGAGCAGTATGCGAAGGAACAGGGTGCGCAGGAACGCAACGCCCCCTGGCGGCTGTTCTTCCGCAAGGAGATCTTTGCACCTTGGCACGATCCGGCAGAGGACCACGTGGCGACTAATCTCATCTACCAGCAAGTGGTTCGCGGCATCAAGTTCGGTGAATACCGCTGCGACAAGGTTGGTGTTTCTGTCAGATTGTTTTGATAATTTTGCGACAGCTGTTTCTGTTCGTTTTTGTTGCAAAATCCTGTTAAACAGAAAAAACTGTTATAGATAAAATGTTGCATTTTGAGCTGATACTTCTAGTTGCATTATGTTGTCGTCGTGACTGGGCCTTTAGCTATGCTTTCAAAATTGGCATTCTTCCGAGTAAACAAACATTTTCCTCCCAAAGGTTTCAGTAAAAACAAAATGTTAATCAAAGACACATCTGTGATGTTATTATTATTGTATTGTTTTATTATCTGGATATGCAACACTATACAGATAAGTTATTATTAGTGGAAATCAAACAGTTATTGCAGCAAGTCTTGTTTCATGCCACAGGATGATGACTTGGCAATGATTGCTGCCCAACAATACTACATCGACTATGGCTCCGACATGATGCTGGAGCGCATGCAATCACTGCTCCCCAGCTACATCCCAGACAGCAGTCTCCATGGCACGAAGTCCCTCAACTACTGGATCCAGGGCGTCAGCAACTGCTTCCGCAAGAGTTACTTTGTGCGTGAACGCATCGCGCCACTACACGTGAAGGAGGACATTGTCAACTACGCCAAGTACAAATGGCCACTGCTCTACTCAAGGTTCTACGAGGCGTACAAGTTTGCTGGGCCGAGTCTGCCAAAGAATGATGTCATCATCGCTGTGAACTGGACAGGCGTGTACGTGGTGGATGACCAGGAGCAAGTCCTGCTCGAGCTGTCCTTCCCAGAGATCACGGCTGTCTCCAGCAGCAGGTATGTGCTTCATATTGTTTGTTTTAATTTGTCTTCCATTCGTTTTATTGTAAAACCTTGTTACACTGTAAAACCTATGTCCATTCTTATGTATTGAGCATATTGTTATGTTTTCAGTGACATACAATTTGTTAACATGTTTTCTTACCTTTCCTTTTACATAAAATACTAAAGCACCTGAGAGCAATTTCAATTTATCAGGAGATATACAAGAAGTTTGATTTGACTATATTATTTATTATTAATGCAAAGAGCTGCCACTGTACTTAGGACATCATAACACACTGGCAAAATCTAGTTGTTAACTCCTTTGAACACTTGAGGAGTGAGCACCACATCAACCACTTAATGTGTTCCACCCTCATAACATGGCTTTGTAATCTTAGTTTTTTTCTTCTGTCAAGCTCTTCTGATTTTCATCCTCCTTCGTCAGTCATTCTCTGTGTGTACTTCCCTGTAGTTAAGTTACACAGGCAGACTGCTGCAGTCAGTCCCTCACTTTTTTTAATGGAGTTTTTATGATCCAAAATTACCAGTAACAATCTATAGCAACAAACATACCCTCCACTGAGTGAAACCTAACATGATTTGGGATTCGCAAACAAAACGGTGACCTGGTGTAGACTTTATTGTTATTATTCCTTTTTACCCCCAGGACGGGCAAGATGCATGGTCAGAGTTTCACCCTGGCGACAGTAAAGGGAGATGAGTACACATTCACCTCGCCTAATGCTGATGACATCCGTGACCTAGTTGTGACTTTCCTGGAGGGGCTCAAGAAACGTTCCAGATACGTGATTGCCCTGCAGGACTACAAGGCACCGAGTGAGTTTTTTTAATTTTTTTTTCTCTTCTTTTTAAGTTTTTGTTTTGGGGGCAAATTTTTTCATTCCCCCTTTGCTGTTTATTTAATGTTTGTTAAAACCAAAGGGTTTTTCATTTGCAGTGGCTTTTTTTGAAATATTTGTTATCAGTGTCACCACAGCTGATGTGAAGGTGTTATCAGTGTCACCACAGCTGATGTGAAGGTGTTATCAGTGTCACCACAGCTGATGTGAAGGTGTTATCAGTGTCATCACAGCTGATGTGAAGGTGTTATCAGTGTCACCACAGCTGATGTAAAGGTGTTATCAGGGTCATTACCACTGTTGTAATGTTATTGTTGATCAGTGTCATTGCAGCTTTGCAGCTGCTGTAATGTTGTTATCAATTTTTCAAAAATTGCCCCGGTTTTGCTAAAAGAAAAAAAAAGTTTTTTGGTTTTTTTCAAAAGGTTTTTTCCATCCAAAAAAACCTGAAATTTTTAATTTCTTCTTCGAACATGTAGGCAAAGCTGGCTTCGGACGTGGTTTCGCTGGAGCCATATCAATCTGCGTAGTAGTTTCACATTCTTATATAGGTCAAACTGTATGGAAACAAATCTGATTCCTTCTTTCATAATCACGTGACAGATTCCGTCCAATTAATATGCCTGTTGCTCACTTCCGTTGTATCGGTAAAATAAACATGTAACAACACAAATAGTTACTGAAATAAATTTGCAATTCGAAACGTGTCGATTATCACGAGAATTTCAGAAGTATTTATTTACAAAAAGGCGGGAATAATCTGAAATTAGCAAGGTAAAAAAAAAACTCAATGTGGAATAATAAACTGGAGATATTTTAACATGCGCAGGAGAATGGGAGACAGGTGTTATAAGCAGCAGGCTACCGCCAAAAGCCAGAGATTAAACAGATCTGTGTTAGTGTAATTACAGCTGCTTACCAGGGTCATTGCAGCAGTTTTTATGTTGTTACCGGTGTCATCACAGCTGCTGTAATATTGTTACTGCAACTACAGCAGCTACAATGTTGTTATCAGAGAAACAAAAAAATCATATTATAAGATCATTAAGGGTGTTGGGGAAATGATAAAAGTATTGAGCCAAGACTTAGGAAAGACTTGTAGAAATTAAAATGTCCATGCAGAATTACTCTTTTCATACAGTAATAATTATTGGTGTTCAGCACCACAGATGTTTGTAATGTTTAATATGACTACAGTTCTGTTCAGTCAGTACCTTTAATGTTGTCCTACTACAAAAAAAAACCAGTAATCTGTGAGTTGTAATAGACAGAATTGTTATTGACTTGATGCAAATCTCTGTCCATAGGTGATGGTTCATCCTTCCTCAGTTTCCACAAGGGAGACTTGATTGAGCTGGACCAGGAGAATGGTGAGTCCGTCATGAACTCAGGCTGGTGCTACGGCAAGTGTTCACGCACTGGCAAGGCTGGAGACTTCCCGGCCGAATGCGTCTATGTGCTGCCAACGATCACCAGACCACCATCAGAAATACTGGTAAGTTGCCATAACAATGGTTGAACTGTGTCACATAGCGATATAAAACTGAACTGGCTGGCCAAATTCAGTGCGAAAAAGATGTAAATGATATCAGTACTCTGAATCTCTTCCACTTGATTCAGTAATATTTGAAAAGAAATTGGTAGAAAAATACTTACAAGTATCGGATGACAAAAACATGCCATGAGAACAGGTATCAGCAGCATCTGTTGCGCAGGTGATATTTGTGTTGAATAAATAACAGTTGTTTATGCATCTTGCTCCTCTTGTTACCTACATTATGCTCACACACCCAGTCTCGTATCTGAAGGAATTCATGATCTCTTGATCAAATATGATTATTCGGGTAATTTTTAGTATGACTATGTGCATGCATGTGTATTTGTGTACACTGTTGTTGATGTCACTGTTTTAGGTGTAGCCTTGATGTTGTCAAACACTTGTGATAAAATCAAACTTTTGCATATCTGGTATCACTCTTCTGAAGCAAGGTCATGCATGTTGAATGTAATTTTTAAAAAATAGGTCCCTCATCTAAGCTTGGTGTCAATGATGTATGTTATGTGTGAGGAAGAGCATAGATATGTATTACAAAACCTTGGCACATGATCAAAATTCTTACAATTCCTGTCAAACGTTACCTATTTATAAGTTAAGATATCTAACCTTCTGGATTCACTAAATTCAAAATGGTCACATGAACATTACCTAAGTTTTTCTGTTTTAATTTTGGAGTAAAATTTGTCTTATTAAGCGCATTTACCAATCAAAGTTTTAAACATTGCTTAAACGTACAGGTTTAGGTAATGTATCCAACCATTTGATATTGTTTTGATGGTATACTTAACAATTACTGACCATTTTTACAAGTCATTGATACCCAGACCAAACATTACAACAAAATGTAACAGATGTTCTATGTAATTTTAATTGTGATGTCATCTTGTGACAGTTTGTATTTGTGTCACGTCACTATTCATATGTTGTATCTGTTGTTTGTCTACACAGGATCCAATGTCACTGGTATGCGATCATTTGTCACCTGCTTAGTATCAACTTACCTTTTTGACTGATGGTTTTGTGTGTTAAGTGCAAACTCACCTGTCTGCTGCATTTATCTGTACATGTTATTTTAAAGCTCAATGACAATGACAATTTGTGATACTTCTGGCAATTAAATCACCTTAGATGATTATTTCCATAAAACTGTGCTGTTGTATTCCAAATCCCAAATATGGACTTTGAAATCGACATCATTAAAAAAACACAAGTTCTTGAGTTTCCAAATGATTTCATACTTTAAGAACAAGTCCAATCAGTCTCTGTTGGCACAGTTACAACTTCAGATAGCTAACCATCGTCACATTTATTTAGAATGTTTGGGCGACAGTTATATTGACCTTTACAACATACAATCACATATGCCGTCTGTTGCAACATAAATCCGCTCAGGCCCATTTTATGTAGAACTGGGCATAATTTCCATATTTCATTCATTTGTTTTGATATTAACGGATGGGACATGTGCAGATGAATGACATAGATGAATGCATTTCCATTTAATTTTACAGTTACACCTGCTTTTTCTGCACATTTTAATTTTGTTTTATTTTTACACTCAATGTGTGTAAAATCACAGGGTGTTTGCAAGTGTGC
This sequence comes from Ridgeia piscesae, assembly GCA_025642075.2. Classification (NCBI taxonomy): domain Eukaryota; kingdom Metazoa; phylum Annelida; class Polychaeta; order Sabellida; family Siboglinidae; genus Ridgeia; species Ridgeia piscesae. The sequence continues at coordinate 149,603 of JAODUO010000971.1, forward strand.
AGTCTTTATTAAACGAACAGTGCTTGAAATCATCATAATATTGTGTTATATACTTTGAGCAAGATTCTTTTCCACCATCCTGATGTAACTGTTTTAATGAACCACACTTTTTTCTTGTAATTTGACTGTTATCTGTTTAATTTAAATCTGCCTGGAATATCATATCATGTTTCCATTGTACGCTGGACTGCCTGGCAGATATTCCCAAACAGACAAGTTAGCTTTTTAAAAGTAAAAATCTTGACAGTAGCATTTATCAGCAAAGTTGTGTGATGATTCTGCATTGCATTGTTTGTGTGTTTGTAAAACTAATACAGTTTCTTATTTTAAACATTTATTTGCAATGCACACATCATTCTTAAACTGACACAATATATGAAACAATAATTTGCAATGCACACGTGTGGTTGCCTGTGACGTATTCTAACAGTTATTTTATCATGCGAATCAATGATGATTAGAATGTAATGCTACAAAAACATTACATCATCAGTGTATTGAACAAATTTACTTTCTAGGTCTTTGTTTAATAAGAAATTAACTTACTTTCGAGCCTTGCTTTTGATGTACGAGTTTTCAACCCATCAGCTATGTCTTGGTTACATACTGGTGCCACGTGTGATAGCTCAGATTTCGGTGGGATCATTTGGTTGTAGATGAATTTTCAGGTCCTGTTATGCTGCAATTTTAAGAGGATATTATGTAGTGCAACTTGTTGGCAGACTTAGAGCATTTAGAAATGAGGATAACAGATGCAATTTGGTTTTGTTTCAGAACCTGTTTGCACAGCAGTCAGTTGAACAGGCACAGAGAATCTTTGCAACATCACAGGTTGCCATGGACTCACAGGAAACATTCACAGAGAAACAGCACACACTCGAAGAATATTCTTATGATCACTTCAGGTACTGGTGCAGAAACATTCATATTTGAAGATGTCACAATCATTTTGAGATACCTAGGCTTTTATTCTGGATTAAGTGTTGATGCATGGAAAGGTAGCTAAAGTTTAAAACGTGACGTTGTTGGTGTATTTAATATGGTGCAGAAATATTGAAACTTGAATCAATTCAGGGCATTCTGAGTGATAAAAAATAGGAAACCCTGAATTAAATCAGTCATGGTATTCCAGTTATTGGGTGGTGACATTTGTAATCACAAAATGGCAGTTACAAATCAAAATTTTAAACTACAACTATATTAATGACTGGAGGTATTCCTAGACATATTATACAGAGTAATACCAACAAAACATACAGTTGTGTGGCTTATAATGGATTATATTTGTGTATTTGGAATTGTAACAATAACAAGGTTGTGGGAATATGCAATAAAATAAAAGTATTTAGATTTGTATGGGATCATAGCATAGTAGCTGGTATACTTGAAGCAGCAGGAAAGTTACTACAATTTAGCAGTATTCCTCAATTCATTATTCTTTAAATTAATTCTTTAGAGCACCACCAAAGCGGACACTGTCAAAGACACTGTCATTGTCAACTGCACGTAGACGTCGTCAAGATGACTTGTGGCGCTTCGCCAAGGAGCCGATCCGACAGCCACTTCTGAAGAAGTTGGCTGGAAAAGAAGAACTCTCACAAGAGGCCTGCATGGGATTTCTTGATATCCTTTCTCAATATCATTGTGATTTTCTTCGAATTTCTATTTTAGGAATTTGTTAGTATTTATGTTTTCTTGTATATATATGTGTACATTACTTTTTTTAATTTTAATATCTACTATATATATATATTACTGTAAATATGAGAAGTACATACATGTCTATAAATAAAAAATGTATGGCTTGACGGAAAAATAATAGCTTATGCAGTGAGTTATATACTGTATTCATATCAGTGTAGATCTTGAATGTATTTAGATAAGCACAGTATAACCCGTGATTTCAATAGAGCACTGTATTGTGGGATGATCTAGGCAGCAACGTCTCACAGATATAATGCTGAATTGAAGAAGATACGCCAATATGGCAAATTACCATTACATGTTTTTTTACATTATATGCCTTGACTGTATTTCACCTATCCTCAAGTACATGGGTGATCATCCGTCTAAGCGCAACCGCGAGGGCAACGAGCTGACAGATCACATCTTTGAAGCACCCCTTCAGCATGTAAGTTCAGCAATATCACCAAAATCAAAACATCCACCCACAGATCAGTGCCACAGCCATTATTATGCACATGATTCTTGTTAACTTTGTCTTATCATTATCAACAATGCTTAGATATCTTCAATAGCAGGTTTCCATTATGCATTACGAATGGTCACACAACACAGTATAATGATCAAGCCAGTGGTTTCAGTAGTGTGGATAATTGAAATGGTGTATATTACAGTTTCTAGCAATCCTTTCTAAAAAAGAATCAGCTGTCTGCCTTTCTCATCAACAGTGTTTGAAATCAGCAACACAGACACAAAAACAAACTCCATGTACACAAGTTATTTCAGTACAAAGCATATAGTGCTCAGTGAAAACCATTAATGTATATGGTATGATAAAACGTTTCTTATAAGCTAGTGAATTATGTTATTAATAATTGATAAGTTTGTTTATGAAACATATTTTTGATATTATCTTGCTATTTTATATACTGATGTAATTTTTGTATGGAAGATAGTACTGGGACCTTTATTTGGTCAGTCTTTCCAGAATGCAATTCTCGTTTAAGTAACTTTGTCTTATATTTTGTCTCAAAGAAAAACATTTGAGGTCGGAATTTCAACACCATATGATGGTATGGCCAGTAAATTGATATTATGCTTGTTATGTCAGTTGCTTCTCCAAGGTTCATTTGTTAACTCTTGTTACTGCTGTCTCCTGAAATCTGGGATAAAACCATTTCTGAGAGATTCTTATTTTCTTCCTTACACAGGTCTTTAAACAAATAATACATTTTGTACAACCCAAACTGTCATGTCTTATCGTGTAACAAATAATTCTTTTGGAAAAACAGGTAAATCATTGGAAGCTGTGTACAATTGCATGACTTTTAGAAATACTTTTCATATCCGTTTCATGAATATATAGCAGAATGTTTGCATGCATGTTATAGGATATCTTGCGAGATGAGACATACTGCCAGTTGATTAAACAGCTGACAGGCAACAGAAACAGGTAAGGAGATGTCCCAAGAGCATCATGTGTAGTCTTTGTTCATTGTTTCCTGTAACACACCTGGGATCTGTCACTGACATTTTTATCATCTCATAAGTCCATTTTGCTCTTTAAAATAAATTTTTCTCCTTATCGTAATCTTATATTGAAAACTGTTAACACCAGGAAGCACTACTACCTTTGCTACTGTATCATTCCTCAGAGACACAGTGATGCATTTTTGTCTTGAAAACACCTTGCATTTAACAAGGGATTTTGTTTAATGATGGATTTTACTAATGAGCTCATTAGTCTAGTGTAATATTCCCTGTAATGCTGGTTGGAGTGGTTTCTGTGAAAATAGGAACATACTTCAGCCGACGAATTTGATGTAAAATACAAAGATTTAAGGGAAATTAAAGGCCATCATACCAAATAAAATTTCTTACAACATGCGATTTTTACGGTAAACAGAAATTTAATTTAATTGGGTGATGTAAATATTTCCACATGAAGTGTTGCCATTTTTGCTTCAGATTGAGTACTGAGCGTGGCTGGGAACTGATATGGTTGGCCACCGGTAGTTTTGCCCCAAGCACCAACTTACTCAAGGAAGTGATGCTGTTCCTACGTTCTCACTCGAAGCACAGCAAGATTGCTGCTGACTGCGTGAACCGGCTCCAGAAAACACTCAGGTATACTACTTCTATATTACAAAACAGTATTTCTGATTGTTGTTGGCCCCATATCTCTGTCAGTTTTGTATGTATCCTGCTGAAACTTTGCAAGCGATCTAACGGGCCCACAGGGATGGTTTCAGTAGATAATCGAAGGCCAAGATTCACCACAAGCAAGCTGTGTTGTAGGACAGGCATTGGAAAATGTTTCCTGTAACTCATGATGCACAAGATAGTTCATGCTCATTCAGACCACATGCTACAAAAAATTTTATGAACAAACCAACATGACAACTGGAGCACTTACAGAAGTTTTTGGCAGTTGTTTTTGGCAGGTGTATACTGTATAATGACGGCATACACTGTTGCAGGAACGGGCCAAGGAAGTATCCTCCCCATCAGGTGGAAGTGGAAGCCGTGCAACGAAACAAGACACAGATATTCCACAAGGCCTATTTCCCTGATGACTCCTCGGAGGTAGGTGAAATACTCCCCAAAAGTGTCAACATAACTGCTTTCAGGTGGGAAACCTGCTTGTTACCGTCAGTCCTGCTTTACTGTGAACATGTCTCGTATTTGTGTACATTTTGCCTCCGAAAACAGGTGAGTGTAAAATCTGTGACCTACAGATAGAAACAGGACACTGCAGCCAGTGTCTGCACCTATGGTAGCTGTATAGTATATCGCAATATTAGGCCAAGAATTGGTCAATGAATCTTTCTTTTTCTTATTAGATTTTTTTGGGAACAATTTCACATTGCCATTTTTATTGTGATTATTAGTCCTATTTTCACTGCATACATTTTGTTTCCTTTAGAATTGGTATTCATGCCATTTCCCACTTTTTGTGAGTTGATGTTGACACCAATGAAAGTCATATTTCACATGTCTCGATGTTCTGTCTTATACGTATTTAAACACTATATTCTCCTAACAACTCATCTAAGATATCGTCTGACAAATATTGATTCCCAGTGCCTCGTCTAATGCAGAGTATACAAATATTCAGTCACCATTCTGAATAATAAATATTGTTTCTGGGTGATTCTATTAAGATAGAATACAGCAGGTATTTAAATCATACTTTCTGCATAAATAAATTAAATTTCAGTAGAGGTATGGCGTCATGTTCTAGAAGTCAATAGTTCCCAGATGAGTGACTGACTGGTAGGATTGAAGTAGATAATTATAGTGAATGATAATTTATTTTTGTTATAGTGAAACCCATTAAGTAGTAGAAACAGACTAAGAAAAACATTGCAAGTCATACAAATAAGATTTCTGCCAATAACTCACGTAAAGACTGTCAAATTTTGATCACCTAATTAAGAGATTGTAATGTTTTCATGCATGCAGGCATTTGAGGTGGAATCCAGCACAAGGGCAAAGGATTTCTGTCAGAACATCGCGGATCGACTGAAGCTAAAGTCTGCTGAGGGATTCAGCCTCTTTGTGAAGATTGCAGACAAAGGTAAAGTCTTTATTTCCTTCAATTCTGTTGCACGTTATGTCCACAATTGATACTTTATCTGATTTGCTAGGATTTTAGGTACCTCATATTTCTTATGACGTTTATATGTACCAGAAGTTTCATCACTAACAGTAATTTATCATTATGTGCAATATAGCTCCTTTAAAGCTACTATTCAACTGAATTCCAAAAATTAATATTCATTCATTCATTCATGACATAACTTGATCTCATTCAATATTATAAAAAGTGACAATATTGTTGAAATTTTTTACTTTGCCATGAAAGTTTTTTGGAGGTTTGTTTCTTTGTCTATTTTGCTACAGCATAGAGTACTTGGATGGCCATATTGCCAAATTAGTTTAACATGTCGAAAGAAACAAAACTAATAGAGTGGCAGTTTAAGGAGTGAGAGAATATACTGTGAAGGTGATGTTCTATCATTTTAGTGATCAGCGTACCAGAAGGTGACTTCTTCTTTGACTTTGTGCGACATCTCACTGACTGGATCAAGAAGGCGAGACCTTCACGAGATGGTGTGTGGCTTAATTAAAAGCTTTGAACAAAAGCATGTGAAGGGTAGTTTGTCGAGGTGCCTAGATGTGTTTCTTCTTAACAACTTAATATTGCTAAATTGACTGTCAACCATTTATTTATAACTTTAATTATTAAATAGTACTGCCATATTTTCAGTGATATTTGTGTTACCACATTCAAGGTTAGCACAGATAAAACTGTTTAAGTTTTAGATACACAATCAGACACGGTTGTAGGACAGTGTTGTGTCAGATAAGTTGCCATGGTAATAAGCAAATTGTGATGTCCCATCGGACATAATCTGATATCTGAAAAGGATCCAACATGCGTTAATTTTATCTGACACTGGGCATCCTATAGCCAATCAAATCGCATATCATAAGCATACCCACAACTCTGGGAAACAATGAATTGGTGACCTTCACCCGTAGTCGCACCTGCTTCAGGACATCATCTGAATGTGTGGCAGTAGAGGTTCATATAACAAACATGTGACACCATATTTTAATTTTTATGAGTGCCAATAAAACAGTTGTTTATATTGATAACAGCATCAAATCTTGAATCCACAACCATCATGCAGTGCATTATTACAGTTAACATCACTAATATATCACAGACATTGATATGTTAATCCAGTGGTTGTTTTCTTTGTGAGAACATGATCATAATCAAAACATTTCTCTTTGTCTGTAAATAGTTTTTTATTCAAAAAGTTTAGTAGTACATGAATAAAGAAAATAAGCACTGTGGTGTAATTCCATTTGTTTCATCGTGATATGTACTTAGTTATGTAATTATTACTTTACTGTTATTGAGCAACTACATATACATTACATACATGTAACAATAAAATTATTATTATTATCATTAATAGGTGTCACCCCGCAGTTCTCCTATCTTGTGTTCTTCATGAAGAAGTTGTGGACAAACACAGTTCCTGGCAAAGACCGCAATGCCGACATCATCTTCCACTACCACCAGGTTGGACTACTACTTTGGTTTCTACTCAGAATACATGATTTAATAGTTACAGATCTACTTTATTCTTCAATCTTCTGTAATCTAGCAGATCTTAGTTTGGAACATGACTATTGTACATCACATGGTAATTGTTTTATTGTCAAAAATTTACCAAACCATCATGTGACCTATTGCCAAACAATATATCTGTTAGGCGCATTTGGATATTCGGTTTTATGTATTTTAAAAATTCTTGCCTCAGAATTTTTTTCATTACAACAAAAACATGAGGTCGAGTATTTAAAGCACGCATATATTATGTTGTGCAGTTCAATGTAATTCAAATATGTTAACCTTACCACCAATTTTTGGCATGGTGCATAATGTTGATTATTTGGCAGATAGTTATTTATGGCTTATGTATCACAGGAACTGCCGAAGTTGCTTCGAGGATATCACAAATGTAGTACCGAGGAAGCCGTCCAGCTGGCAGCACTGATCTACCGGGTGAAGTTCGGCGATGACTCGAGCAACCTTCACAACATTTCGTGAGTGTATCTGTTGTTTCCATCACAATGGTATAATATCCAATCAGTGTTATGCATTTTTCTTCTTTAAATATCACTGAGTGAACTCACGATTGCAGTGGCGCCATTACTTTGTGTTTATAACAAATAATCGTTCACATGCCAGGATCACGCTGGAAACCTATAGTTGTTTTTATGGTCTTATTTCAGGCGGATGTTGAAGGAGTTAGTCCCAGCCGACCTCATTCGAAAACTTGATCCCGATGAGTGGAGACAGGTGCGTTTAGTTTTTCACTGTTGTATTCTCACTTAGCCGGATGACCAGCCCATCAGTTGGGAATAATATTTATTTATCAGATGTCGCGTGAGCAGATGATGAATGATGATACATGCAGAAATTGTAATGTAATACAGACACCGGTGTGTTGCTTGTGTAAACACTCTAAGTGAGGGAAAGCTCACCTGTTTCAACGTCTGGACTGACCACTTTAAAACATTACAGCGGAACCTTGCTTCATGGTCAACCTGACAATATAGCAACCTCACAATTAAGGCCACCCTGGGTAATACAGTTCACCTGCTACATGTTTGTCAAACCAGCCTATTCACAAACAGTTGTGTATCATGTTCACTGCCTTATGATATCGTTTCACAATAACTCGACATCAAACCTTTCTGCTGTCTATGTCCATACTCAGTATATTCACATTTAAGTTTTATTTTGTTGAAAGTATAACATTAACAGTAACAATCTTTTATATAACTGACAATATCTGACAATAAATTAAAAACATTTCTAAGTTAGTGGAAAAGGTAGAAAAGAAAATTTTGCTAAAAATGAGAATGATTACAAGAATTTTTTTAAACTTATTCTGGCATGACTGGTTAAATTCCAAAGGACATTACAGTGCTTTAGCGGTCAAGATTGTTTAGGTTAGGAATAGCTTCTTACACTATGATATAAAAAGGTAAATTTTTGAGACATATTATGTAACCAATAGTTTATATTAGATACACAGAATCTGTCAAAGCAGTCTAGACCTCTTAAATGCACTAATATGAATACCTTGTGATGTACAAGTTAGTAATTTTTATGTATTAAATAAATCAGAAAAAGTTTATGTCACTGATTACAGGCAATCTCGACCAGCTTCAGTCGCGACTCGGGAAAATCACCAGATGATGCGAAGATTGGTTTCCTCAAGATCATCTACAACTGGCGGACCTTTGGCTCCGCATTCTTTGAGGTCAAGGTGAGAAGTGTACCAAAATACCAAAGTTGTTCATATTTGTTATTTGAGCAGTAATATTATAATTTATATAGTGTCATATATCCAGGACCAGCCCGTTTATAGGTTGATATTTACACGGAATCATAAGAAAATTATTTAAATAATTCTATATATTATATATGACTAAACTGGTTTTTAGGAAAACTGGAAAAAGTGTCTTGTGATTTTGATATGCACTAGACAGCAATAAAGTCCATATAAGAAGGTTTTAAAGTGGTGCTGAAATGCAGTCCAATTATCTGATTGAAGCATACTCAGTCACTGTAATGATTCAATGTTTTTTAGATAATTTAACCTCTGAAAAGTAAAGGTTACAGTTTGACAGCATATCATTTGTCTAGTTTGCCGGTTATCATGACGTTGAAAATTATCTCTGAATTTGAATGTAGATCAAAAAGGTATCAACTTTGTAGAACAGCCTTCATGAGATTGGCCTTCAATAATAATACGTTTTATTTTGTATAGCACCACATCCATAATCGTTTGTAGCGCTTCACAACATATTACTATTAAAAATACATAAAAAGGATATATGTACACAATAAAATGAATACTAATATTTTAAAATAAATGTAAAAAAGATACATGTATAGGTATATAAATAACTAACATAAATACAATATTAAACAGCATAGCACTTTTAAATAAATAAATTATGTATTAGTCATAAAAATACATAATAATTTATCTAGTGTACATAATTATCAATACTTCAACATGTCATTCATAATTTGTGGATTGTATTTTAAGGAAATACCTTTGCTTTGTTATATCAAGAAATGTTTACCATTTTTGCAGCAAACAACAGAACAGAATTTCCCGGAGACATTGTTGATCGCCATCAACAAACAGGGTGTGAATCTGATCCACCCCGAGACAAAGGTTAGAGCCATGTTTTCTTCTTCTAATCCTGCCTTTTCAAGTGTATATATGTATGTGTGTGTATATATATATATATATATATATATATTTATATATTTATATATATATATATATACATACACATATATATATACATATATATATATATATATTATTATTTTTTCAGCTTAACTTGTGTTAAGTTCTACAATAAAAAAGTGTGTTTACTAAAAGAATATTGTCAATTCAATCACGTTATGTTGAACTAAGATACCTGAAGAAATCAGTCATTTATGCTAAATAATACAACACTTGCTTGCAGGAGATCCTCATATCGTATCCCTTCACGAAGATCTCCAACTGGAGCAGTGGAAACACGTACTTCCACATGACCATCGGCAACCTTGTGAGAGGCAGCAAGTTGCTCTGTGAGACATCTCTGGTGCGTACATAGCAATGAAGGCGGGGGCTATGCAGTTCTTTGTAGAACTCTTTTTGTAGCTAGCAAGAACACATTGCCCTTGACATGTGCAGCTTTGAATGAATGAATGAATGAAAGTTTATTTGGTTACTTGGTACAATAGAATGGATTTATCAAGTAACTCGGTAGATTCTTTAGAAACATCATAACATAAATAACTCAACTAAGTAGTGTAATCATTGTACAATATTTTATGGATCTGATGCAAAAAATCGATAAGCAGGTTTTGTTAAGCAATATAGTCTAACATAATTTAATGCTGTTGGGGAAGTGATATTTATACATTAAAGTGTATATTTACAGAATGCTTTTCAGATGTTTGTCAAAGATAAAAGTATGGGGCCTTATTACACATGAAATTATAAAATGAGAACAAGTATTTATATAATATAACATATACTCAGAGTCGTGCAAGTAGTAATAGTCAGCTGGCCTTAGTGCAAAGTAATAGGTAAATATGTCTGTTTATTCCATTTCTTTGTTGCATAAAACAAAAAAAACAAAAAAACAGAAAATAGTGCAATATGTTAATAATACCAGTATCAATACAAAATAAGTGTAGGTGATTTAAATTAATTTATGATACATGTGAATCAGTGTGAAAATTTAGTTATGCGTCACATATATGGGTACATATATAAATGCACTGAGTTGTATAACACTCATGAATATGACGCTCTAATCTCTTCTCGACAGTGCGTCATTCTGTTGACAAATACGTTGTTTTAGATGTTGGACATTACTAAGCTTTTATTATTATTTATTTGCATGTTTTGTTTACAGGGCTACAAGATGGATGACCTTTTGACCTCCTACATCAGCCTCATGTTGACAACAATGAATAAGAATCGCACGATGCGACGGCAATGAGCCACTACTTTGGCAGCACCAGAAGCATTGTGGGATTGGACTGGTGCTAGTGCTGAGTCGGTTAATGACTGTAAATAGGTAATTTGCTACAAAGTAACACATTTCCATGGAGTATACAGAATGTTGGGAATCTTTATTGCATTGTTAAACACTGATCTAACCTTTACGCATTCCTTTGACTTGTTTGTTAGACATTGTGGACAGGCCGTTATTCATCGTTATGTATCGGTGTTGCCACATGCACTGTTTGAATCCATTAAGTTTGTTGTGGAAAAAACATGAGCAAATAGTCTCCTATAATGTATATGAAAAACATGTTTACAAAATGTTATATACACACTAATTTAAAGGAATTGCTACGGGCACTATACAGGCGAACTGTGAGCTAGTCTTGATGATAAGGAGTAGTTAACAGTATCGGGCGGTAAGGTTCTGGGATCCATATTTTGCACATGTTAGTTACCATCGTTAAGACAGTTATCTAGGTTACTAGATGTGGTTTTGTTGGTTCTGTTGTAACGCACGCTATGCTGTAGTTGTCATTCAGCTGATTATAAATATTGTCTTCAGACACATCTGTAAATGTTTGACATATCACAACGAATCTGTGATAGACACTTCAGGGCTTTTGCCTGTGATGCAAATGAGAACAGGTTTATGAGAGAAAGCTGACGCTGAAGCACAGATGCAGCGGGATTATTGTATGGTGTCAGTTGTAAGTGCTGTGTAATGTCTAAATGGTGAAAATTTTCAAATTAGGAGAATACTTGAAGTCAAAGTTTCTTGTAATCTCAAGTGTAACATTGAACTTATTCTATATGTTTGACCACCACTGGTAGTATCTGTCAGAACATAATTTAAAAATGAATACAAGTTTTTTCTCTGCTCACAAAGTGGTTACTAGTCTGGAGATATACAGATGGCTTTAATCCATTGCAAACGCCTTTGTTCTCTGTGTGAATCATTTTGAAACATTGATGTAAACACTTACTGCAGTGTTGTGATGTTTGTGTGTCTCGCAAGATCAACATTAGTTAACATTTCAACATTTACACGTTATACGTCTCAATATTATTTTGAGACGCTATTCTACCTAGAGAAAATGCATTCTGGTGGTTATTGTCTCATTTTGTACCTGCTTGCATTTGTATTTACGGTTGCATATTGCTCTCTTTTCTACTTCTACTTCTGTATTGAATAAGTGATTTGGTTAACATTCCAAGTGTTTTGTTTAACTTTCCTTCCTACAGCACCAGTTGTTATTTTTCAGAAATGTTTCTATTGCATTATCAAGAGAATGCACTTAAATGGTGGACCAAATTGGATGATCTCACTAAATAAATGTGGAAAATTGTACAGCATGGTGCATGATTGCATCATAGTTGAAGGTGTGTTGTAAATGGTTATCTAACAGGCACAGAAGTAATTGTTTTATTTATATACATATATACACACATATAGGTGTATGTATATATACACATAAAATATGTGTATGTATACATAAATTATGCAGAATATGAATATATGTGGATATATGTGCACATATCTACACATACACAAATTTATACATACAATATATAGACACATTCTCGTAATATTATACACGTTTCATTAGATGACATGTTAAGTAGAAGCAGTTATTTTTATATTAATATATCATGTATATGGTACTATGTGACATGCCTGCCTAAGCTTTGCCAGTTTGAGATCAGTCGTGGTATGATGCTGTCTATTGTTCTAACATTCCGTTGCATTAGATATAATTATGCAAATGTTGCCTAGCTTAAAGAAGATTTAGTTGCTTCCAATGAAAGGTTGCGATGAGTAGTGGTGTATTACAGGCATACTGTTCACAGCATCATACGCAAGATACTGTTTATGATTTGTTGTGATGTATTTGCACAGTGTTTAGAAACATGATGATGCTGATTTCAAGATGCCTGTAACGTAGATTATTATCAGAGCCATAAGTGTGCTGCCCCGTGTTAAACATGCATGCACGTTGTCTCACTGCTGCATGTACATGAACGCATGCACATGTGTAGAATACTGCGCCTAAATGGCAAATTCTCAGTTCGTACTTCCAAAAGTTGTTGGCGATTTAACGACAGATTATTGTTAGATGTGATGCTTTGTTATAAATTACCTAAATTGATATTCATGACTGTGGTTTCTTCTTCACCCGAGTACAGTGTTGTGTCTGTCAGACAATTGGGTACCAAAGCCGTGTTGACACCGCACCCTTTAACTCATCATGTCTCTGTTTCCAGTATGTCACAACTATCCCTCTTGAGAGTAGGGGTATTGCAAATGTTTACTTGTCATTCTTTTGTAACTTTATGACTTCATGCTTATGATTAATCTAACAGTTGGTTGGTTTCTACACTTCTTCGTCGTAAGACATTGGCGCATTCCTGAACAACCTTCAATTACTGCACAGTGTTATTATTACATATCAACAAAAACATTTCCCATATGAGTTACATGAACACATTTATGTTCTCATTTTGTGCAGTTCAACACACGAATACAGCTGTATTTCATATTTAATCAATATCCGGGATTGGGGTTCCTGCATGTGGATGCTAAATTAAAACAACTGTTTACAAAATAGCTCATGTGTTTGTACTTGTTACTATTGTTTTATCAGGGATGTTTCAACTGAAGCTCTACATGTTCATATTTAAAATTAAACTATGTTTTGTTACTGCATTTTCGGACACACTATGCCATCACGATGTAAGGCATCAAGTCGTGTATGCATTTCTACGCCGCAGGGAGGGTCCACTGCCTATACTAGCAGTATTGTGGATGTGCTGACTTCAAGAGTCGTTTTTAGCGAACTAAGGTCAACATTCTACTGGAATTCCCAAGCAAAGGGTATCATTTTGAGGAACCATCCCTAGAACGAGACTAGGTATTTATTGCAGTATTCGCATTTATTTAAAGCAACTGCTTGGGTAGTTTTTGTGGGAAATTATTTTTAAATTGTCTTTCGTCAATGTGCACTAGATCAACGACTTATGATATTGAATATCATTTTCAAGGATAGGCCAGGGGTATATGACCTTCGGCTGCACACCCCTATCCATAATTTGTCGACGAACGAGTTCCCCATGAGATCGGTCCCGTTATACTAAATAATTACACATATGCAATAATATGATGTCAAAGGCCTGATTCCTCCTCATATGTAACATGTTTTGAAAACACTTCACATATATAAGATTGGTCACATTTGATGACGTATTGTTATTAAGGATGATGCTGAACAACCGTTTTTTGGCAAAACACTGCAATGCCAATGTTTTACACCTACTATTACCAGTGAAGTTCGTACTAAAATTCTAAGTGCCCAAATAAATCATGTGATTTTGACCCTTTTCCAAAATTTCTACTAAATTACTAAAACGTTGCATCGATCAAATGATTCATCCTATTACAACTATTATTAATATGTAAATGCAAGATATTGTTGTTCCTGGTGATTTCAAGCAAGCTGCCTTCTTTGGAAAATACTTTTATAAAAACATCTTGCCAAAAATGAATTAAAGAACTATCGTCCTATTTGAAGTATTTCTAATCGGAGTTTTTTGTCAAAGGTATTGGAAAAGCCTATAACAAATCGTCTCCATGACCTAATTCTTGCCAGCACTTGTCGAATGATATACAATCTGCACATATTATAAACGATTTCACTCAACTGAGAGGGCTCTTCTTAAAAAATGCATAATGATATGATTATAGTATGCAACATTTACATGGTGATGGATAATGGAAAATTGACCGCGCTTACCTTACTCCATTTACTGGATCTTTCTGATGCATTTGATACAATTGATCGTATTATCATGATCGACAGTCTTGCAACGCTTGCACAGGGATTTTGACACAGGCTTTCTGTGGTTTAGTTTGTATTTATTAAACCGATACAAAAGGATTAACATATCTGGTTCATAATGTGTGTGCCCCAATTGTATTCCATTTGAAGTTTCACAGGGATCTGTCCTTGTTCCTGTTCGTTTTAGCTTATGCACTACATCACTTAGTCGAGTAATTACTAACCATCACATCAATAACAACTGATCGTATAATGGATGGGTCAATTACAAAATGGGTCGATGTTAACCAGTGAAATATTACACCAAAGAGTGTTACTTAGTTAAATTAACAGCCTATGGTATAGTGGGATGAATTGATAAAGTGGATAGAAAATTGTTAAAACAGAAGAAAGGGGAGATATCAAATTGGAAACCAAGTTGTGACACACTATATTCTGACCTGTATTATTACTAACATTCGCGGAAGACGCAATGTTCAGAAATACGCGAAACAGATGTGAAAATGCGGGAAACTGGCGTGATGTGTCACTAGGACATTTTGCCAGTTAAAAATACAGACACTGATACATTCGGCGTCTACACAAACTTTGATGAAGATGTAAAATAAGGTTTATGAATATAAAACTATTTATATTGCACGAAATAACCATTGGTCCCCATAGCGTTGTGATCGCCGTGAAGCATCGAGCCCGTGTCGTGTTTAAAAATATTATAATAATTATATAAATAAGTTCGACAAATACGACTTAGAAAAAAAATTCATTGATTGAACAATCCAAAGGTATCCTTATTCACTTGCCACTTAGCTAGAGTTCTTTCTCGAAAAGCAATAACTACGTAATTATTACCACCACTGCCGTACCCTTTCGAATCGCGGCACGGAAACTTTCGTGTGACTTCGTTTTTGGTTTGTCTCTCGGAGTCGCGTTGTATATTTTGGAACCTATGATTTGACTATTTGTATTTCGCCAAAATGTAATTTTTCTTCATGTACACGCCTAACCTCAACTTGCTGTGGATACAGGCGGAAGGACATGGCAGGCGAACAGTGAAAAAAATGTTTTTAATATTTTATTTAGGATGCAATATCTGAGCAAGTCTTTCCACAGCGGCTGCACGTCACACTCACGGTCTGTTCAATATTGATGTCAGAAGGGTCCCGTTTTTCTGCCTTCTCCTTTTTGACTTTGTCTTCCATATTGGTATAACCTTAGACATTTCAAGAACCTGGGGCAGCGGTGGTGGTAACTCTCGATGAGGCGCATATGGCAACTATACTATAGGTGACCCAGAACTCAGCACCATACAAATTTAACAAAAGAGTGGTCAGTATAACAACTTTGTAGACATTGCATTGGTTTTCGTGTCTTTATAATTTCGTTGTTCCATACACAAGTATAGTCTACCGAAGACACGGTTTGCCTTGCTCTTGGCCAGCTTATTATCCACTTCTTTGTCTATTTTTTTGGCATCAGATGTGATAACGCATCCTAAGTCTAAGAAGCTGAATTGGTGGACTGCTTTCAGTTCTAACAGTTCGATGGAGATGCTGGGTGGGTGGGCTGGGCTGCGTGGGCTGATGGAGAACTTCAGTATGGGCAACAAGGGCTGCATCATCAGCGAACAGTAGCTCCCTGACCAGTTTCTCCTTCGTCTTTGTTTGGACTTGCAAACGTCTTATAGGTTGAAGAGGCTGCCATCTGGACGAACACGTATGTAAACCCCATCCTTGTAAGACAGTAGGAACAGCAAACGTTGATACATTTTGTTTAATGTTTACCCTTTTTAAGCATAACCATTCGTTGACACACCTGGAATTAAATAAATATTACAGTTTTTATTATCGATCTACTTTTGATGTAAGCAAATCCGTTTACAAAAAGAAATCTTTAGACGTGACCATTCTAGACTTCACTAAAGCATTCGACAAAGTTTCAGATAAAAGACTAAACCACAAACTAAAATACTATGGCATCACAGGACCAACATCGTCATGGATAGAAAGCACCCTTGCATAAAGAACTCAACAGGTTGTAATGAATGTCTCAATATCCAAACCAATTCATGTCACCTTTGTGGTATCACAGGGAACCGTACTGGGGCCCCTGTTTTTCTTTCTTTACACAAATGGTCTACCGAACAATCTCACTATAAAAAATCGACTTTTTCCAGATGATTGCCAATGCAACTCAATCGCTAGCAAACATTAAGAGAAATTTAAATAAATGTCAGACGCACATTAAGTCTATAACCTACACAACTATTGTCCGCCCAATACTTAAATATGCGTCAGCATCATGGGATCCACACTGCCTAAAAATACTAACAGCTTAGAAAGAACCCAAAGACAAGCTGCTAGATGTTGTACACACGTCTATTCCAGAGAGCCAGGAACAGTAACATGACTTCATAAATACCTCCAGTGGGACACCCTCCAAACAAGAAGAACACGTAAAAGACTTAGCATGATATACAAGATGGTGAATATAACCTTATAGATATCCCGCTTGATCACTATATCAAACACAACACAAGATCTTCACGTAAACACAACAGTCAGTTTTACAAATTAGACACTCTGCAAACATATTTAGAAACAGCTTCTTCCCAACCACAATATAATAATCGAATTATCTACCCCCAGGCACTCTCTGAAGCAAATCACTAAACACATTACAAAATAATTAATACAACATTTTACCAATGAAGTCAAACGACCCACCATACACACTGGCGTGATGTGTCCTTAGGACATTTTGTCAGTTACCTATACAGATACAGATGGTTGTTTGCATAGCTGATCAAAGATCTACAATAAATGCCAATGCAATGACAATGCACTGGAGTCGTGTGGGGTTTGCTGCTGCGAAAAAGAGAAACACACACACACACACACACACACACACACACACACACACACACACACACACACACACACACACAACACACAACACAAACACAAACACACACACACACACACACACACACACACACAACACACACACAGAGAGAGAGAGAGAGAGAGAGAGAGAGAGAGAGAGAGAGAGAGAGAGAGAGAGAGAGAGAGAGAGAGAGAGAGAGAGAGAGAGAGAGAGAAGACACACACACGCACGCACACACGCACGCACACACACGCACACGCACTTTTACACTCTCACACATTCACATGCATGGACACACATATCATATCTACATACCACCGAGAAGAGCGAGTTCGTTTTGATCAAACTTAGGCCTGTCGCGTCTTTTACGCGGCAACAAGTGTTGTTACGTCATTGCCGATGACGTCATCGTCGCGTTCTTCCCATATTTTAAAAACGGCCTACGTTTTAAATGTAATTGGTATATAATTGTGTATAGGCCCTGTAGATGCGTCATTCTCAAATTGCGGAAAGCCCATACATTTCATATAGGCTAAAATTAATAGACTCTATGTGTCACGGCGATTCCTATTGCATAATACTCATGTCATAGTTATTTATTCTTTGAATGGTATTGCACAGGGGCGTCGATCCGGTTTTAAAAGTGGGGGACGGAGGACCAATTTATATATATACATATATATACACACACATATATTTATAATATGTATATAATATATATATATATATATTATTATAGACATATTATAATATGATCATATAATATATATATATATATATATATATATATATATATTTATTTATTAATATATGTCAATATTTATATTGACATGTATAATAATATATATATATATACATATATATATTATATATATATATATATATATAATATTATTTATATATATAATATTATATAATATAATATATATATATATATATATATATATATATATATATATATATATATATATATATGCAAGCAACAACACGAGTCAAAAATAGTGATGAAAGATGGCCAAACTAATGACGTTTATTGGTTATAAAATTGTTAAAAAGAAAGAGAAATGTGGGCTCTACTCCCCAAGGCCAGGATCATGACTGAGCCTCATACACGTCACCTGTCCCTCAGGTAGACAGAGCCCACATTTCAACATACAACGTATAGTAACATTACTGCTGTGGTTATAAAACCAAGGTATATGTAATATTATCATGGTGGTTATATAAACCATTACCATTAGTAAGTATTATAATGTACTAATCAATCACACTGTTCATTCATACCAACTCTAATCTATACTAACCAGATAGTATATTTTACATCTAATTATTTAGCCTACGCCTGTAAGTGGGGCAATTACGCCACCGGTCACCGAGCCAAATGTGACCGCCCCACCAATAGAACTAATGTAACATGTATAGCGAAGAGTATACAAAAACAAGAAAACGTTAGGCAATGCGAATATATCGCCGGAACGCATCTGATGTCCGTGGCGGCACCGATGCGGAAACTGTGGCCCTTAAAGGCACTAGTCTGGTAACCACAGAATATTAAGAGCTGCTTCAAAGCGACGTCAAATTCCCTCCGGAGCATAGGAGAGCCATTAGGGTAAGCCAACAGTAACGCGTGTTTGGCACCTCTAGCCCGGAGAAAATCACGAAGGAAGGCAGCTACATAGATAGATGACCCAGGAGAGCAGGCACCCTGAATTTGTAAAGATTGAGGACCTTGAAGAGAACTATGTTTAAATCGACGGAAAGAAAGTGTAATCAGGTCGCCAGAGATCAACACATCATCCACGTGTAAACAATCGCGTACCATACTCCGAGACCGAGGGACCATTTCACCGATGCGCAAGTACGTTTGAAGGCTAGGACTATCATGGCCCGGAGCATGAGGCACTTATAGCGGGAAGAGAACAACGCAGGTAATGCATGCACCAGTCGAGACAGCACAGGCAGGGTGACAGGCAGACGGACATCAGGAACCGCACCAAGACTCCTGACACCAGCTAAAACTTTAGTAACAGCAAAGCAATGCGATGGGTCTGCAAGACCATTAATCTTATGGAAATAGGCCACAGCCGAAACTGTGGACACAACGGACGCTGGAGCCGAGCCAGCAGCATGCAGCTGTGCAATAAACAATAACATGGATACAGTGGGGAAACATAGAGAATCATGAAACGTGATTAGCTTCTTCCATGCCCGCTCGTAATGTAACCGGGAAGACGTAGTAAGAGACGCCTGCATTAACGAGCTTAAAGACTGCCTAAGCCGGCTGGGGACATGCTGTACGGGACGATGACCGGGTTGACGTTCGCCCAAGGTGACAGATCGTGGAATTCTCCCACCTGTGAACGAGATAGCTTATCAGCAAAAATGTTAAAACGACCCGGAATATGGCATGCAGCAAAATTTATGTTAAACCGTAAGCATGCGAGTACCAGGGGGCGGATTAAGGCCATGATGTGGGGGTCCCGCGAAGTCTGGTTATTAATGATGGGGACCAGGGCTTCATTATCAGTGAAAAAGCAGACACTCTTATTGGCCCAAGCATGACCCCACACATGGACCGCTGCAACAATAGGGTACAGTTCCAGAACAGCGACATTGTGTGAACGCCACTCTGCAGGCCACAGGCCACAAAACCATGCATTCCCAAACAGAGCCCCGTAGCCAATTGCCCCTGCTGCATCAGTGTAGAGCTCAAGAAAGTCACCTGTCAAGAAATTATCATCCAAAAAGAATGCTTTACCATTGAAATGTTGCAGAAAAGCCAACCATACGCCCACATCAAGCTTAGCCTGTTTGGTCAAGCGGATGTGGAAGTATGGGCGGGAGACACCAATGGTGAGGTCAATTAAACATCTCAAAAAGGGGCATCCAGGGACGACGACCTCGGAACAAAAAGACAACAAGCCAATAACAGACTGCAATTTTGTTAAGGTGACTGTCTGTTTGCGTAACAAGGCAAGCAACACATTTCTAGCCATGACGAGCTTATCCTCGGGAAGCCGAGCGGGCATGTGCACGGCGTCAAGGATAATTCCCAAGAACTGGATGGAAGTGGAAGGGCCGCAAGTTTTTTCTGGAGCCAGGGGAACCCCAATGTCGTTACACATAGTGATAAACGCGTGCAGATCATGAGTACATTTATCAAACGAATGTGCCAGTAACAGAAAATCGTCAATGACATGGACCACTTCAGTCACACCTAACTTACCTTTAGCAGCCCAACCCAAAGCGGTACTGAAACATTCGAAAATCGCACATGAACTGGAACACCCCGTAGGCAGCACGGCGTCCATGAAAAACTGGCCCCTCCACTGGAATCCCAGGAATGGACGGTCTGCTGGTGAAATAGGAATGATCCGAAAAGCGGATTCAATGTCGACCTTAGCCATGTAAACCAAATGAGGGGAATGATGGATCATTCGAAATTCACCAGCAACTTTCTTCGGGACGACACCAAGGGGTGACACCCGATAATGACAAGAAGGAGGGGGCACGGCAAAAGGCCCAAGCACCCGACCCAACCGTAACTCTTTAGATAATTTAAGATCAATGACCTCGGGAAATTTCGAAGCCGATTTAAGGTTAGTGACGGCAGCCATATTGACCTGAGGGGGCAGGCCAATACAGCCAACCGAAAAACCGGAACCGAAGCCGTGTAAAAGATGATGTAGAATATTAGGGTCGTAACCATGTAGTAAGTGCTGTAATGCAACCTGTGAAACTGGGGATGGTAATTTACTGTCTGTGCCATGCGGGGGTCCACTAGCAGTCGAGGCGCCACCAGAGGGACCTGAGGGTGGGAAGGCGGGGCGAGGGGATTTCCCGTGGGCTTGGGCCTTAAAGCATCGGACAACAGGGTGGGCTCCACCGCAGAACCGGCACTTGTGAGTGTACCGACAGGTGTCACTGCGGCACAGCTCGCCCCTGTTGAACGCGAAGCACGGACTGGAAGCCGGAGGTCTGGCCTTGAAAGGGGGGCCCAGCAGCCAGCCGACGACCAGCCTGCGACTGAGATGCCTTCAGCCAAAGCTCCCAGCTGATGGAGTCCCAGGCCCACCCGCAGCGACCCCTCAAGGTCCGAAAGGCGGCATCGTAAGACCGCCAGTCTCCCCCCGCATCGGCCAACCCCCTCACCACCTACATGTATTTCAGCATTTTAACAGCACATGGGAGGTTGGCCGGCTGCAGCAGGTAGACGGACATGTACAGTTGAAAGGCCCGCCCCCATTGATCAATAGACAGGACCGCATCCTTGGGCCTGGCCGGGGACACGCAGACGGTGGGTTGACTGGCGCCTCTGTCGATGGAAAGAGCGAATTCTTGGGGTTGGATGAGGGAGGGCTTAAGAAGGATCATGATTAATCATGAATTTGGGCGTCCAAGGGAAGGGCAGTAGAAGTGCAGGAGGAAAGGAGAGTCTGCGTGTCCTCGGACAGTGGGAGGACGGCGGTACCTGGGAAGAAGGTGTCCACCAAGGGCCACGGGGCGTCAGGGAATGGTGGCAATGCGTGGCCAGCAGGTGCTGTGACAGGAGGAACGGCATGGCGCCCTTCCCCAGGTGGCATATCCACAGAAACAGACTGCACAGCACTGCCCAGGGCGGCTGAGGGAGCAGCGACAGCGGGGTTCGGGCGCAAGTTCAAGACCAAGTTGGGGATCTCCCCCAACATGCGCTCGGAGGAGACCACACGCCGCTCCATATCGCGTTCCCACGCGCTGCGGGCCAAGGCCGAGTCAGTCACGACAGCCCGAAGGCCCGGCGCAGTGTCAAAGTCCTGCAGCTCGTCACACTGCGGGGGAGGGCGACCGAACGACACCGGCTGAAATGGCAAAGTGTCCACAAAGGGCGGCGAACTTGGCGGGACAGTCACCGACGGGGCAGCATAGTCTGAGTCCGGATCAACTGGCACAGCACGGGCCCGGGAACGTGTCTGACGCACGGACGAAGCTTGGCGTGAAGGGCGGCCACGGCCTCGGCCCGGGTTGCCCTGGCTGGCGGCATGCTGCAAGAACAAGAACACCGAAGAAGCGAGATAGACAAGGTATATAAAAGAAAAACATCACAGAACACACATGTAGCAACGAGACATGAACAAACAAAGCTGGCTACGATCACTGGAGCACAGAAAGACACAGTCCCAGAATGCACGCAGAAAGGATGGGGAAATGCGATGAGCAGAAAACGACTACCAATGAAAACAGGGATCGCAGCATTGAGAGGTAACAACCCAAAAACGTGACGAGCAGAAGACCAAAGAAGGGATAGCTGGTCCAGCAAAAACCTGCGATAGCAGCGAACAGTGACACAAGCACTACAATGCGAGCAACCCAGCGGCGACAGTAGAACAACTTGGGAAAACAAGAACACAGCATATACCAAACTGCGACAGCAGCAAACGGTGACACAAGCACTACGGTACGGAGATACTAGAACAGAGACACTGGAGCGAAACACTGATAAACTCAAAAGACACAGTTGCCAAGCAAATATTGTCCAGACAGCAAACAGTGACACCAGCACTGCAATGCCTGGCAACCGAGACCTAACTAAGCACGAATGGAGAAAACTTAACCCAACAGGTGCAAAAAAACTGCCGGAGCAGCAAAACAGTGACTAGATTTAACAAGATTTAACAAGATTGCCACCTAGAGATTCAACTCTAGATGGCAGGTTGACTAGGAAGCCATTTGGCTTATCGAGAGTCCAACCTATCTAACTAAGTATACCCCGCCCTTCTTAAGTATATGTCAATTTTATTTTTAAATATAGTAATACTGCTAGCACCTACACAATCAGCTGATAATCTGTTCCATTCGTTTACTGTTCTTTGTGAAAATGAATATTTTCTAATATCTAGTCTACACTGCTTCTTTGCTAATGTAACTCCATGTCCTCTAGTCCTTCTCTCTTCCTTGACTGTGAAAAAAATATTTCTGTCAATATTTTCATATCCATTCAATATTTTAAACACTTCAATCTGATCTCCTCTCAATCTTCTGGTTTCTAGTGTTGTTAAGCCACATTCTTTTAGACGCATTTCATAACTAATATTCCTGAGTTTTGGTATCATTTTGGTTGCTCTCCTTTGTACTCTTTCTAGCATATCAATATCCTTCTTGCGATATGGCCTCCATGCTTGTATACAATATTCTAAGTGAGGCCTAACTATTGTTTTATACAGCGGTATTATTAGTTCTTTTTCTTTGTACACTATATTTCGCCTAATTAATCCAAGAATTTGGTTTCCCTTCGCTGCTGCAATTCCACACTGCTCTGATACCTTCATGTCAGCACTAATAGTTAAGCCCAAGTCCTTTTCCTTTAAGGTAGTATTTAGTACAGTATCACCCATTGTATATTGTGCATCTTCATTCCCATGTCCTGTGTGAAGGCACTTACACTTTCCAAAATTAAACAGCATTTGCCACTTCTCAGACCATTCTATCAACTTATTAAGATCATCTTGTAAATGCTGTCTATCTGCATCACTTTTAATTTTCCTAAACACTTTTGTGTCGTCCGCAAACTTCAACACCTTGCTTGTTATGTGATCATCCAAATCATTGATATATATATTAAGAATAAAATAGGTCCCAGTACTGATCCCTGCGGTACTCCACTCAAAACCGCTTTCCAGTTTGAAACCTCCCCATCAACTACTACTCTTTGTCTTCTACCAATAAGCCATTTTTCTATACAGTTGATCATTCCATTTCCTATGCCATGAGCCTTTAGTTTAAGTAGTAGTCTTTGGTGTGGCACTTTGTCAAAGGCTTTTTAAAATCTAAGTAGATTATATCTACTGGTGATCCCTCATCTAGCCACTTTGTGACATCTTCCAAAAACATAACATATTTGTTAAGCATGACCTCGCTTTTAAAAACCCATGTTGAGATGGGTTTATCAATTTATTTTTAACAAGAAAATCAACCAGGTGATCTTTAATTAGTCTTTCTAATAGTTTGCAAATCACCGATGTTAAACTCACTGGTCTATAGTTCTCTGACTTGTTTCTCGAACCTTTTTAAATAATGGTATAATGTTTGCTTCTTTCCATTCTAACGGAACTATTCCCTCCTCTAATGACAAATTGAACACTGTTGCAAGCGGTATGCTGATTTGTTCTACAATTTCCAATAGTAATTTGGGAGGAATCCCATCCACTCCAGGTGATTTATTATCCTTCATATCTCTTATTTTCATAGCTACCATTGTTGGGGTTACAATTAGTTGTCCTAAATAGTCAAACTCTCTCCCTTCGAACTTAGTCTCAAGTACTGATAATATACTAATATCTTCCCTGGTAAACACCGAACTAAAGTACTCATTTAGGTTTTCTGCCATTAAGAATCCCTCTGTTATTATGTTTCCATCACTACCTTCTAGAGGACCGACCTTATCCTGAACTTTCTGTTTACTTCGAACATACGCATAAAAACTCTTACTGTCATGTTTTATATTAAAAGC
>JAODUO010000972.1:0-2500 GCA_025642075.2 Ridgeia piscesae
TGTCATCTTCCATATAATAGGCCGTAAGGTCTCATTGAACTAATCAGTCTTTTCCAAAACATATACGTCAATCATACCTTTCTATGGTGGCAATGAGGGTGGTCACTGTCAGGGTGCTTGTCGTCTCAGTGGTTCCTCCACGTCCCAAATTGAGACGAGACCAACATTAAAGTGATTCTCCGATTCACAAGGCATACACAGTCCCCAATTTTTAGAGCTACACACACACACACACACACACACACACACACACACACACACACACACACACACACACACACACACACACACACACACACACACACACACACACACACACACACACACACACACACACAACAACACACAACACACACACACACACACACACACACACACACACACACACACACACACACACACACACACACACACACACACACCTCGTGCATTTAACGTTACTTGGGCATAAACTGTCTGAACTGAACTGAACTGAAATGGGTTGAGGCCGTACCAGTGGTGTCAGCACACGAGAGCGCCCTATCTCTACCCCACCGCCATATTGCCAGTATTCAATAACATAATATTGTCAGTCATAGACACAACCACACACACACAACACACACACACACACACACACACACACACACACACACACACACACACACACACACACACACACACACACACACACACACACACACACACACACACACACACACACACACACACACACACACACACACACACACACACACACACACACACACACACACACACACACACACACACACACACACACACACAACAAACAACAACAACACACAAAAACACAACACAAACCCCCAAACCCACTTTTTTTCCATGATACAAAAAAATTGTAAACAAATTTTTAATCATAAAAACATATCTTAATATATCTCATACAAAAACATACATACATACATACATACATACATACATACATACATACATACATACATACATACATACATACATACATACAACAATACAAAACACATACATACATACATACATACATACATACATACATACATACATACAAACATACATACATACAACATACATACATACATACATACAAAATACATACATACATAATACAACATACATAATACATACATAATACATACATACATACATAATACATAAAACAACAACAACATACATACATACAAATACAACATACAACATTTTTTTAAAAAAAAAAAAAAAATTAAAAATACATACATACATACATACATACATACATACATACATACATACATACATACATACATACATACATACATACATACATACATACATACATACATACATACATACATACAAAGTTACGAACAAACAATGGCACCTATATCACGGATTTATTTGTTCATCTGTAGCAGATAGTCATAATGTTTCACCAGTCATAATATTTCGTCAGTTTACCATTTCAACATTTGTCTGCTCTGATTTCGTAGTTTGTGTTTCAGTCCAAAGAAGTGGTACAAGCTGCGGAAAAGGCAACTTCAAAACAGTCTACAGATAATGATTTGCGGTACAAAATCGAAGATATTCCGCCTTGGTATATGTGCATTGGACTCGGATTTCAGGTGCGTCCATGCCCTTTCTACGAATCACCAATTTGCTAACCACCAAGATACCGTTCTACTGTAGAGATCCAACAGTATGTGTTTTGCTTTCTATTGTTTAAAGTGTAAGATGGTTCAGTTTTGATTGTTTTCAACACTCGGCGACATGCCTATATCTATTGGGGTTATGATCTGATGAGGTCTTAGTCATCTAATCACCATTTTTCAGAATAGGCTTCTTGCTTCCTCGTTGTGTTTTTACGTCCTTTATCAACATGGAACCGACCCGTATCAACACGGAACCTACATTGATGTGATATCCGATGCACAAGGTATACACAGTCCCCAATGTTCAGAGCCAGATGTTTACACCAAACATGCTATGCCTGGTCTGTCCATGCATGAGTACGCTGTGCGGCAGGCGGGTGTGCTAACCACTACTCTGTCGCCAGACCCCGAGGTTGCATCCATATTTTACGTCATGCTAATTAGATACTTTATTGAAGCCACGCCCCTTGTTACGCTTCCAAACACGGGCATGTACACCGTACTAAATGTCCATTCGTCCAGGACAGCCAGCTGCAAAAGAAAGATGTGCGTCAAAATAAGAACAAGACAGGCACGGTTGTTAGGCGCCACCATGAGAAAGAAAAAGTTAGAGCTACTAGGTAAAGGGTAAAGATCAAGACGACGCCAGTGAATGAAATAGTTGATAGTCTGTCAACATGGAATGGCATGAACACAAAAGAACTACCAAGAACAACGAACGATCGTGCGGTTTGGAAGGCCATGATCACCGACACCTGGAACAGACATAGCAACTAGAAGAAAAACAAGAATGACCTCATTATTTATTTGTAAATGACAATTGCTACGAGTCTGGTATTCATAGTCGAAATATCTAAGATATTTTCATTTTAATCGAT
>JAODUO010000972.1:10000-25000 GCA_025642075.2 Ridgeia piscesae
ATACACGATATAACGTACAGAGCTGTGTCAGATCATCATACGTACGTACACACTCACGCACACACACTCACACACACGTACACTAAACTCACTCAGTGATCCACGCATTCACACACACACACACACACACACACACACACACACACACACACACACACACACACACGCACACACGCACACACGCACACACGCACACACACACACACGCACACACACACACACGCACACACACACACACGCACACACCACACACGCACACACGCACACACGCACACACGCACACACCACACACACACACACACACACACACACACACACACACACACACACACACAATGTGCTACACGTGATTGTGTCGTAAGCTCACCACAGACGAACGGACTCACGAACGCACGAACGCACAAATAAATTAATTTACTTTGATAGTAATATCAATTTTAAGAACACATTGCCAATCTCGGATGTTTGGACTTTACCGAGGTTTCATGTTTTACATATGACTCACTCGAAACACTAGCAGGTTGGTTTGATAACAGGTAATGCGACAGTCAACCAGGCGATCGTTAATCTACTCACAACAAGCATGACAGTGGGCGGCGTGATCGCCTTCGTCCTGGATAACACACTGCCAGGTAGGTCGTCATTAATGACGGTATTATTGTTAGAGAGGGGCGGAAAACAGCCGAAGAAGGATCACGATATATTATCGATTCCTGCTGTTATTTTTTTAGAACGTCATTAATATATGTGTTCTTTAACATAAAAAAACCATTTATACATTTACACAACCATCTATGGGTGACACTAGTATACTAATTTAAAGTAGCGTTTTCCTATGTCAAATATTAATATTTAAACCCATTCATTCTATTGTGTTTAGTGTGTTGGTGTAAAAAACCACTACGACATACGAGTGAATGTTTTGGAAAGATGACAAGATATACCCTAACAACAACAAAAAATGTAATCCTACATGTAACGTAGTATAAACGTATGCAGTCAACATATTGCACAAGTCGTTGTTACTTTAATATAATGACCATTGGGGCGATGATGCTGTCTCTAATTACCACTGTAATAATTAGAGCTGTGTGCTATTTAACTCTATATTTCTCACGGTATACGGTACGCTAAATGTATGGCTAATTAACAGTGCCGCCACACTGTGGCTTGGTGAAACAACGCCGTTAATCGACTTGTATCATTTGCTCTTCGGTACATGCGCTTTTCGAACTGAAGAGAAGAACAAAATGTGTTCAATATTTACGAAGTTTATATGGTTACTAAAAATTCTAATAATCTCTTGTTGTCCATTGACGATGTACCGTATCGTATGGTAAACCGTTTTTTTAAACCGTATACGTAATACCGGTTCAACGGTATACCTGTAAGTTACTTAGACAGTATATAGTTGTACTAGATTAACAAGATTTAACAAGATTTAACAAGATTGCCACCTAGAGATTCAACTCTAGATGGCAGGTGGACTAGGAAGCCATTTGGCTTATCGAGAGTCCAACCTATCTATCTAAGTATACCCCGCCCGTCTTAGGTATATGTCGATTTTATGTTTAAATATATTAACACTACTAGCACCTACACAGTCAGCTGATAATCTGTTCCATTCGTTTACTGTTCCTTGTGAAAATGAAAATTTTCTAATATCTAGTCTACACTGCTTCTTTGCTAATGTAACTCCATGTCCTCTAGTCCTTCTCTCTTCCTTGACTGTGAAAAAAATATTTCTGTCAATATTTTCATATCCATTCAATATTTTAAACACCTCAATCTGATCTCCTCTCAATCTTCTGGTTTCTAGTGTTGTTAAACCACATTCTTTTAGACGCATTTCATAACTAATATTCCTGAGTTTTGGTATCATTTTGGTTGCTCTCCTTTGTACTCTTTCTAGCATATCAATATCCTTCTTGCGATATGGCCTCCATGCTTGTATACAATATTCTAAGTGAGGCCTAACTATTGCTTTATACAGCGGTATTATTAGTTCTTTTTCTTTGTACACTATATTTCGCCTAATTAATCAAATAATTTGGTTTCCCTTCGCTGCTGCAATTCCACACTGCTCTGATACCTTCATGTCATCACTAATAGTTAACCCTAAGTCCTTTTCCTTTAAGGTAGTATTTAGTACAGTATCACCCATTGTATATTGTGCATCTTCATTCCCATGTCCTGTGTGAAGGCACTTACACTTTCCAAAATTAAACAGCATTTGCCACTTCTCAGACCATTCTATCAACTTATTAAGATCATCTTGTAAATGCTGTCTATCTGCATCACTTTTAATTTTCCTAAACACTTTTGTGTCGTCCGCAAACTTCAACACCTTACTTGTTATGTCATCATCCAAATCATTGATATATATTAAGAATAAAATAGGTCCCAGTACTGATCCCTGCGGTACTCCACTCAAAACCGCTTTCCAGTTTGAAACCTCCCCATCAACTACTACTCTTTGTCTTCTATCAATAAGCCATTTTTCTATCCAGTTGATCATTCCATTTCCTATGCCATGGGCCTTTAGTTTAAGTAGTAGTCTTTGGTGTGGCACTTTGTCAAAGGCTTTTTTAAAATCTAAGTAGATTATATCTACCGGTGATCCCTCATCTAGCCACTTTGTGACATCTTCCAAAAAACATAACATATTTGTTAAGCATGACCTCGCTTTTAAAAACCCATGTTGAGATGGGTTTATCAATTTATTTTTAACAAGAAAATCAACCAGGTGATCTTTAATTAGTCTTTCTAATAGTTTGCAAATCACCGATGTTAAACTCACTGGTCTTATAGTTCTCTGACTTGTTTCTCGAACCTTTTTTAAATAATGGTATAATGTTTGCTTCTTTCCATTCTAACGGAACTATTCCCTCCTCTAATGACAAATTGAACACTGTTGCAAGCGGTATGCTGATTTGTTCTACAATTTCCAATAGTAATTTGGGAGGAATCCCATCCACTCCAGGTGATTTATTATCCTTAATATCTCTTATTTTCATAGCTACCATTGTTGGGGTTACAATTAGTTGTCCTAAATAGTCAAACTCTCTCCCTTCGAACTTAGTCTCAAGTACTGGTAATATACTAATATCTTCCCTGGTAAACACCGAACTAAAGTACTCATTTAGGTTTTCTGCCATTAAGAATCCCTCTGTTATTATGTTTCCATCACTACCTTTTAGAGGACCGACCTTATCCTGAACTTTCTGTTTACTTCGAACATACGCATAAAAACTCTTGCTGTCATGTCTTATATTAAAAGCTATTTTTTTTCGTAGCTTCTCTTTGAATAATACATGTAATTACTGTTTCGCCTGCAGGGACATTAGAAGAACGTGGCATGCGACGTTTTGCGGAAAAGACAAAGTCATTCGATAGCTTGGCAATTGAAAACGACTCGACTTCTGGATACGACTTGCCTTTTGGGATGACCGTTATCCGTAGGCTCACGTTTCTCCGTTACCTCCCAATATCGCCCACACACGGTCAGCCACGACACCGCTTCAGCGAGACAGCGCCGGAGCAACACATAAATGAAGGCTGTACTGACATTGTAACCGTCGCATGAACTGACAGAAGTAAAACTACTGTCACGCCATGGACACTTGATTGACTGACTTACCAAATTAACAATTGAACGGACGGACACGATAACATTTATCGATACCCTCACTAGGTGGCACCAGCTCAAGGCGATCCCGCTACGTCACACCGTACGGAAGACTAGCGTGAGCTAATGCAAACACTTCATATGACAACTGACCGAGAACCACTGTCGTCATTTGTGGGGCCTGTGTTGTTTGTGTGACTATGTCATTTATTTAGCCATAATCGAGTTTGCTTATTGTTTTTCTTTTTCTTCATTAACGGCTTAAATCTCGGGCACTGAACTGTCAGGGATTAATATTGTGGGCTTGCGTGGCAAGGAATATTTTACACATACATACATACACACACATGCGTGTACACGTGTACACATACACACACGCGCGCGCTATACACACACTCCCACACACACACACATCTCTCTCTCATACACACGCACGCACGCACGCACGCACTCACACACACACACACACACACACACACACACACACACACACACACACACCACACACACACACTCTCTCTCTCTCTCATACACACACGCACGCACGCGCACACACACACTCACACACTCACACACTCACACACACACACACACACACACTCTCACACACACACACACCACGCACGCACGCACACACACACGCACGCACGCGAACGCACGCGCACGCACGCACGCACCACACACACACACACACACACACACACACACACACACACACACACACATATATGAATCATCTACATTGTATACAGCTATTTATTACGTTGCTTGAACGATACCCAAAATAATGATCGTTATATTAAAACCTTACATTCCTAAGGCAAACAGTCGAAGGCAAATATGTCGCTCCTTACCATATGCGGAATGCCACATCCCATGAAAGCACGTGTATATCCCAAACAGTGCGCGATTAGAGTCACACCCAAACGAAAAGGCTGAATATCGCTTTCCATCAAAGGCAGAATGAAAATAAAATGTACACGAGCGCTGTCGACATACAATACTTTGTTAGATCAATATTACCGTTAAGTATCTTAGTTCATATTTGACGTTTTATAACTGTATGCAATACTTGTTAGTATTAATCCACGTATCATGTGACTCCGATCCTACTAATAACAGGGTTATTGGGCTTTTATTTGTTAGTTGTCTGCAAGGGTGATTGCCCTAGGTCCTATTTAACTAGATTTAGATGATATCTTGCTTAGAAGAAAGTGATACTATTATATAGTACAATGATATGTTCTGATCCCTTATTCCAATTTGGTTCGGTATTCCATTATGGCCTGGTATTCATCTCATCGGATATGAGCTGTCTAAGTATAATTGTCTTAGTGTAGTTATGCTAGTTTAGCTGTTTCTTAAGTGAACACAATTGGCAAATGAATTATTGTTACTGTTGCAAAATAAATATAAAAGCATGATTTAATACGGCACGACCACACCATATGAATCGTTGGCACCGTTGGCACGATCACAACATGTAAATCGGTCTACATGCCCGCCAGCTGGCACGACCACAACTTGTAAATCGGTCTACATGCCCGCCAGCTGGCACGATCACAACATGTAAATCGGTCTACATGCCCGCCAGCTGGCACGACCACAACTTGTAAATCGGTCTATGTGCCCGCCAGCTGGCACGATCACAACTTGTGAATCGGTCTACATGCCCGCCAGCTGGCTCGACTACAACTTGTAAATCGGTCTACATGCCCGCCAGCTGGCACGACCACAACTTGTGAATCGGTCTATGTGCCCGCCAGCTGGCACGACCACAACTTGTGAATCGGTCTATGTGCCCGCCAGCTGGCACGACCACAACTTGTAAATCGGTCTATGTGCCCGCCAGCTGGCACGACCACAACTTGTGAATCGGTCTATGTGCCCGCCAGCTGGCTCGACTACAACTTGTAAATCGGTCTATGTGCCCGCCAGCTGGCACGATCACAACTTGTGAATCGGTCTATGTGCCCGCCAGCTGGCACGATCACAACTTGTGAATCGGTCTACATGCCCGCCAGCTGGCACGACCACAACTTGTAAATCGGTCTATGTGCCCGCCAGCTGGCACGATCACAACTTGTGAATCGGTCTATGTGCCCGCCAGCTGGCACGACCACAACTTGTAAATCGGTCTATGTGCCCGCCAGCTGGCACGATCACAACTTGTAAATCGGTCTATGTGCCCGCCAGCTGGCACGACCACAACTTGTAAATCGGTCTACATGCCCGCCAGCTGGCACGACACAACTTGTGAATCGGTCTATGTGCCCGCCAGCTGGCACGATCACAACTGTAATCGCTGGCAGACACAACTCGGTCTATGTGCCCGCCAGCTGGCACGATCACAACTTGTGAATCGGTCTACATGCCCGCCAGCTGGCACGACCACAACTTGTAAATCGGTCTATGTGCCCGCCAGCTGGCACGATCACAACTTGTGAATCGGTCTATGTGCCCGCCAGCTGGCACGATCACAACTTGTGAATCGGTCTATGTGCCCGCCAGCTGGCACGACCACAACTTGTAATCGGTCTATGTGCCCGCCAGCTGGCACGACCACAACTTGTAAATCGGTCTATGTGCCCGCCAGCTGGCACGACACAACTTGTAATCGGTTAGTGCCCGCCAGCTGGCACGATCACAACTTGAATGGTCTATGTGCCCGCCAGCTGGCACGACCACAACTTGTAAATCGGTCTATGTGCCCGCCAGCTGGCACGACCACAACTTGTAAATCGGTCTATGTGCCCGCCAGCTGGCTCGATCACAACTTGTGAGTCGGTCTATGTGCCCGCCAGCTGGCACGACCACAACTTGTAAATCGGTCTATGTGCCCGCCAGCTGGCACGACCACAACTTGTAAATCGGTCTATGTGCCCGCCAGCTGGCACGACCACAACTTGTAAATCGGTCTATGTGCCCGCCAGCTGGCACGACCACAACTTGTAAATCGGTCTATGTGCCCGCCAGCTGGCACGACTACAACTTGTAAATCGGTCTATGTGCCCGCCAGCTGGCACGATCACAACTTGTAAATCGGTCTATGTGCCCGCCAGCTGGCACGATCACAACTTGTGAATCGGTCTACATGCCCGCCAGCTGGCACGACCACAACTTGTAAATCGGTCTATGTGCCCGCCAGCTGGCACGACCACAACTTGTAAATCGGTCTATGTGCCCGCCAGCTGGCACGATCACAACTTGTGAATCGGTCTATGTGCCCGCCAGCTGGCACGATCACAACTTGTAAATCGGTCTATGTGCCCGCCAGCTGGCACGACCACAACTTGTAAATCGGTCTATGTGCCCGCCAGCTGGCACGATCACAACTTGTAAATCGGTCTATGTGCCCGCCAGCTGGCACGATCACAACTTGTGAATCGGTCTACATGCCCGCCAGCTGGCACGACCACAACTTGTAAATCGGTCTATGTGCCCGCCAGCTGGCACGACCACAACTTGTAAATCGGTCTATGTGCCCGCCAGCTGGCTCGATCACAACTTGTATCGGTCTATGTGCCCGCCAGCTGGCACGACCACAACTTGTAAATCGGTCTACATGCCCGCCAGCTGGCACGACCACAACTTGTAAATCGGTCTATGTGCCCGCCAGCTGGCACGACCACAACTTGTAAATCGGTCTATGTGCCCGCCAGCTGGCACGACTCACAACTTGTAAATCGGTCTATGTGCCCGCCAGCTGGCACGACTCACAACTTGTAAATCGGTCTATGTGCCCGCCAGCTGGCACGATCACAACTTGTAAATCGGTCTATGTGCCCGCCAGCTGGCACGATCACAACTTGTGAATCGGTCTACATGCCCGCCAGCTGGCACGACCACAACTTGTAAATCGGTCTATGTGCCCGCCAGCTGGCACGACCACAACTTGTAAATCGGTCTATGTGCCCGCCAGCTGGCTCGATCACAACTTGTGAGTCGGTCTATGTGCCCGCCAGCTGGCACGATCACAACATGTAAATCGGTCTACATGCCCGCCAGCTGGCACGACCACAACTTGTGAATCGGTCTACATGCCCGCCAGCTGGCACGACTCACAACTTGTAAATCGGTCTATGTGCCCGCCAGCTGGCACGATCACAACATGTAAATCGGTCTACATGCCCGCCAGCTGGCACGATCACAACATGTAAATCGGTCTACATGCCCGCCAGCTGGCACGACCACAACTTGTGAATCGGTCTATGTGCCCGCCAGCTGGCACGACCACAACTTGTGAATCGGTCTATGTGCCCGCCAGCTGGCACGATCACAACATGTAAATCGGTCTACATGCCCGCCAGCTGGCACGATCACAACATGTAAATCGGTCTACATGCCCGCCAGCTGGCACGATCACAACATGTAAATCGGTCTACATGCCCGCCAGCTGGCACGATCACAACATGTAAATCGGTCTACATGCCCGCCAGCTGGCACGACCACAACTTGTGAATCGGTCTATGTGCCCGCCAGCTGGCACGATCACAACATGTAAATCGGTCTACATGCCCGCCAGCTGGCACGACCACAACTTGTGAATCGGTCTATGTGCCCGCCAGCTGGCACGACCACAACTTGTGAATCGGTCTATGTGCCCGCCAGCTGGCACGATCACAACATGTAAATCGGTCTACATGCCCGCCAGCTGGCACGATCACAACATGTAAATCGGTCTACATGCCCGCCAGCTGGCACGATCACAACATGTAAATCGGTCTACATGCCCGCCAGCTGGCACGACCACAACTTGTGAATCGGTCTATGTGCCCGCCAGCTGGCACGACCACAACTTGTGAATCGGTCTATGTGCCCGCCAGCTGGCACGACCACAACTTGTGAATCGGTCTATGTGCCCGCCAGCTGGCACGACCACAACTTGTAAATCGGTCTATGTGCCCGCCAGCTGGCACGACCACAACTTGTGAATCGGTCTATGTGCCCGCCAGCTGGCACGACCACAACTTGTGAGTCGGTCTATGTGCCCGCCAGCTGGCACGATCACAACTTGTGAGTCGGTCTATGTGCCCGCCCGCATTTCTGAACAGGCCCTGGTGGACAATTCCAGCGTTAAACATGTCATCTGCCTGTAGACAGCAGTTGTTCAGATTCTAGATTGGGGCTCCCATTCAGTAAGCCAACTTAAATGCTGTAGAAGTTACACCGAAAAGTAACCGAAATTAAGAGAAAGAAATAACGCCAAAATGATACCAGAAGGCAAAGCCTATGACAGTCCCAAGGAGAAAACATTAGTTCATGTAAAACCGGTGAGAAATGCCGAAACATAAATGAATTAAACAATATATGTTATAGTTATAATAGTTAATAGGCAAGTTGTATTAGGGTCCAACTCCAAATTATTAACCTTAATTCACTAAATGTAGAATTGTTGTGGAAACATCGCAACTATTTGTGCTGCATTTTTGTCCATCACTCCGTAAAGGTCAAAGTTCAGCTAATTCATGGTTGCGATAAGTTTAACGATATATGAGGTACTCCGTACTGCTTATGGTTCACATTGAACTGCTGTGCGTAAATATCGTCGATATATATATATATATATATATATATATATATATATATATATATATATATATATATATATATATATATATATAATATAATTAATTATAATAAAATAATGAAAACAAAATTATGTAAAATCAAGGCTACATCATGTGATATTGCCAAATGTCTTGCAAACAGTCTGCATACTTTTATGCTATGTTCTTTATATTTGTAAATCTACAAAACTCATGCATTAAAACGATCGTTGTGTTTATGTCACCACTTTCAGTGTGAGTGAATGTGTCATTATTTGGGTCACTGACCGAGCCAGAATTCGCCGGTGAAGTCGCTGAATACTTCCTTGTAATGCTTCCAGTCGTGATAAATATCGAGCGAGCCGAGCCATCTTGCCTTTTCTAGAAAACCTAATGTCCCGCAACCAGCCCGCATCGCAAATGTTGCCACACCCTCGCCCGCAGCCTGCCCCTCGGTAACTTGGCCCGCAGCCCGCCCCGACCCGCATTAACTTGGCCCGCAGCTCGCCCCAACCCGCATTAACTTGGCCCGCAGCCCGCCCCGCAGCTCGGCCCGCAGTAATTTGTCAAAGATCAGCCAGCAGCCCATAACAGATTGAATATCTAACATTACTATATAATTCAAAATAACTAATCATTGTTGATCTTACTTAATTTATTAACTAAATTTCATTATTTTATTGATTAAAAATACTTTTAATTGGGCATGAGAATTAATGTATGGGTAGTTATAATTTATATTCACGTCTTTTTTAACTAATTACTTGAAATTCAATTAACCACATTTTTCCGTTAGATAGAAATAATTATGTTGGATGTCACTGTGGTCATTCACCATGACAACATTGAGCATATCAGAGAGGCTAAAATCTACTACCATGTAGTCAATTGTCACCTGTGACCAAAGTGGACACAGCTGCAATTAGCAACAACACGCATCTTTTGCAGTCTTTTGATCTTGGTTTTCATGCCCCTTGCCCCCTTCTAAACCAGCTCAGCTAGATGACAAAAGCTAAGGCCTCCTATTGTGTCAGTGCCTCATTGGTGGTTCAAAGTGATAAGAAAGATTTGCTGAAGGGAAAGAAGGGTATCACAAGCCAGGTAGGATCTTCAATTGCTTTACACTGTTGTAGTTTTACAGCTTACCAGACTGGGTAATTGGGTATCCTACAAGACATTGCTAATTATTGTAATGTATATATATATATATATATATATATATATATATATATATATATATATATATATATATATATATACATTGCACATGGTTATCATTTAGTAATATTTGATTAGCACCTGTGGGGACTGGGCAGTAAAACTGGACACCACCAGGCTGCTAGCTAATTCTCTTTCTGTCTTAGAGAAGGTCTAAGCAAGCCCTT
Source organism: Ridgeia piscesae (assembly GCA_025642075.2). NCBI lineage: Eukaryota > Metazoa > Annelida > Polychaeta > Sabellida > Siboglinidae > Ridgeia > Ridgeia piscesae. The sequence continues at coordinate 20,563 of JAODUO010000972.1, forward strand.
TGTCCAAGCCAGGTATCCCAAATTAAATAGGTCTCCTTGGGAGTTGTTCAAACATCACTCAGCCTAGCAAGACAGGGCAGCCTGGTGAATGGTGATACCGGTGTTACAGGGAGAACCCAATTCAACTTGGCTGTTAGCTAGGACTGTCGTCATTGCCCAGATTGTGTAAAAAGGGCAGTCTGTGGCGATCTGTGCCAAACTAATGTTATTTTGCTACCTTATTTCTGACTGTAGTGCGGTTACTTGTCAATGATTCAAAAGATTGTTAAGGTGTTCGTGCGTGCAAGACCAAACCTTTGAATTAACTGAATAACATTATTTTGTGACCTTACTTCGTGCGACTGTTCCTACACAAAACTGTTACATTTTCTGTGACTTTTTACTGTGAATTAATTTCTGCACACACTACTGAAAGACTGAAGCTGTCAGGGCAAACGAACGAAACAATGACATATACTGAATGTTTTCAACAGTTATCAAAATGTTCTGTTACTATAGCATGCCCACTGGCAACGTGTCATTTACCAAAACGTCATAGATCTGGCTAGCACATGTTATCACTACATCATTAAACGGACACACACACGCATGCATGCAGCCATGCACGACAACTAGTTGCGCGCATACATGAATGAATACATGCATGCATGCACAACATTCGATGCACACATACACAAAGGGCTATCAGATAATCCCCCAACTCACAGGCACAAACAATGGGCACATTTTGAAAGAAACTGCGCGGGCTGAAAACGTTTAGCCCGCATCCGCCCCGCAACTTTATCATTCGGCCCGCAGTTAGCCCCGCCCCGCATATTTTGCCGTATCCTGGCCCGCTTCCCGGCTCGCACCGCACTGGACTGGCCCAAAACTTGACATGCGAACGAGCACAGTCGTGCAGAGCACCCGTGTTCTGATCACGTGATACACTAAAAAATGGCATTATGGTCATGCTTATACACACTGAACGTATGTCAGAGATTCAGGACACGATTATGATCGGGAGCTATTTCGGTGTCACATTGTTCACCACCTGTAAAGTAGATGGCCTTGAGTAACGACTACCACTGCAAGTTACTGAAAAGACATGCATCAAAAGCCATGCTAAGTACAGACAGTGAACATAGTCGTTGAGCTGTGAACCTTTTGCACCTACTGACGTCACGGCCAATAAATGAATAATACACACACGGGCACGCCTTCGTTGAGAGAGTAATAAATCAACGTGTGTTCGGTCGGTCTAGATCGTTGTCACCAGTCGTCTAGCCTGGGCACATCAGAGGGACGATGGCGGGAGAAGTTCAGGTCTGTGTCTTAGTGTTTATACATACGACACATTAACCCTCTTGTGGTGTTGTTTTAATAGGCACGTCATAGGATAAAATATCGTAGCGTAGTAGTTCATTCGTATGCTTTGTAGTTGCATAGACACACGTTGTAGGGTAGGTGCCCGTGAATGGACACGCCCAAGTACAACCGTTGCATTCGAATCAATTAAATATCGTCATATTATGATATATTTCAGCCATATTTACGTTACCCTGACAGTGGACATGTCCATCCTGTTAACACATTAAGAATATATTCGACTCTACGCAGTGAGTCCAGTGCACAAAGTTTGTCTAGTTGGAACTGTTCACTGCTTTGTTTTTAACGGCGGACATGTTTATAGCCCAGTGATGCCGTGTTGTTGCGTACGCGTTGATAACGCAGTCATCAACGGTGAACCTGTGGAACAGGTTGATTCATTCAAATACCTCGGTGTTATATTAGATGAAATTTTTTCATTTACAGAGCATGTTACAGCCGTGCAAAAGAAGTCTCAGCAGCGACTGCACGTTCTTCGAAAGTTACGAGCTTTCTATGTTGATCCACTGTTTCTTCTACGCCTTTACCGTAGCATAATTGAGCCTCTCTTAACCTACTGCAGCATTTGTTACTACCCTGCTCTTTCTGTGAAAAACCGTAACAGGCTTCTGAAAATCTCACGTTTCTGCCAAGATCATTGGTTTACCTACACCAAAGCTCTCCGAAATAATCGACCATGCAATTTTGAAGAAGGCTCGAGCTGTCGCTACTGAGTCTGATCACCCGCTCTCTACGTTCTTCCATGTACTTCCGTCTCAAAGGAGATACCGTTGTATAAAATGTAAAACATGTCGCTATAGCAGGAGTTTTGTGCCGGTGGCCATTAGAATGTTGAATGCTAAATGAGTCATATTGATGTCACCCGGTTGAATTGTTCTTGTAGTGTATACATCTGGAAATTCATTTGCATTTTGTTGAGACCATCCCATATATTTTAGATGTGATCATGAGTTGTAAAATGCATATCCTTTTAAGTACAATAAAGTAAAGTGAAAGTGATGAATCATCTGTCTAGTGTGTTTTGCGCTTGACGTATCACAGCCATGTATATCACGTCCGTGTAGATAGCTGACCGGAGACAATGATAAGCATACTAATCAACGTGAATGTTAGAAGAAGCGCACTATGCATAACAGTAACATTTTCGGATGTAGGTTAATCTTTACAATTTCAACTCGAACGTCATGTTTACATTGTATATTTAATTACGTTTTTTAGTATGTTATATCATGTGTTACACTAAGTAGAATGACTACGCTACGAGTAAATACCATTAAATCATAACTCCAGTGGAATACTGATTCGCGACGTAATTAGGCATGCTAATTTAACACGACGTGTTGCTCGGCAACGACACATTAAAGGATTTCTGTGTGTGCCAAAAACGGAGATATCTTTTATGACTATTTAAGAACATGAATGGTTGTGTCGTGATGAATATACTTATTTGTTCACACCCACCCGCACTTGCCCTAGATACACAGTGTCTAGCCAATAAAGCGGTTCACCTAGGCCAGAGTGCAGGTCGAGATGTTAAAGAGAATATGTCAGGTATACACTAGTGTTAGTATGCAATTCATTACAAGTGAGTTGTGTTCTTGTACAAACGGCCAGTATTAGTTTGAAGCATTGTAATAATTAATTAGTAAATTAATTAAGAAACCGGATCATTACATTCGAATAATAATAACATTTTAATCATGATATGTATCATGTTAGCAGACTTAGCACTACAATTCGCAGACTGCAGTTTATTATTGTATTACTGTTATAGTGTCAAACTGTGTAAATAAGAATGTATCAGAGTGAATGCTTATAACTATATGTCATACTGATTCATTACAGCAATGCGATATTATATTATATCGATTATTTGCATGTTTTAATTACTCTCCAGTTGTATTTTCTAAAATAATAACCATTACAAATCTACATAGTATTAGGTGTTGTATCGATGTTTATAAAAAAGCGTAACCAACTTGAATAGTTACGATTACTAAACCAAAAACAGTTTCATAGCACCGTAAACCTATTCACAGCAACACACCTATGCACGACATTCTAAATAATGAAAGTTGGGGATAATAACCAACACGCAAATAACAACTAGGGTGACCAAATGGCGGATCTATGAGGGCATTTGTCTCTGGGCCATTATAACTTGCCTAAGCTATGCCTGCGTCAGCATGATAAACCCTAGAGGATTTATGTCCAAACGTATCCAATAATACCACACCCTCCTCCCTCATAGAGCGCAGTGGCTCAGGTGTAGAGCTTCGGACTCCCGACTGTGAGAACCCGGGTTCGAATCCTGTGCTGCGGTGTTAAAACCTTGGGCAAGTTTTTTCACTGTACATTGCTCCAGTTCACTCAGCTGTATAAATAAGTACCTAACTGTAGACAAATGGTGGATATGTGTAGAGCAGCCTTCGTGAATTAATTATAGCATATGGCTGGATGCTTCCTAGAGAAGTTGAGATGGTGTCTGAGTGAACAGGTCTGTCAGGGAAGTAAAGTGTGAAGCGCTTTAAGCAGTCTTGAGGAATGGATACTGCGCTATATAAGAACTTGTTTTTTTACATAAATCCCCGCTGCACTAGCTCCCTTTCCCGATGTCAGTATCTGAGTCGACAGCAGGAACGAATGTTTTGGAGAGCATTTTGGTGGGATTTGTTTGCATCAAAGGTGTAGTGGTTGTGTACGGGCCAATCTACGCCATTTGGCTTCTCCTCCGACATGTGATTCAGCTTCAGCCAGCCTACATTCATTGAATCGTCCCGTCATATGGTTGGGTTAACAGAACACATACGTGTACACTGTTCGGCTGCATTCCTGTTTGTCAGGTGTGAACACTAATGTCAACTCCACTACTTAACTTTGTTCTAGCCGACTGAACTGACAGCAAGTGCAAATGCAAGTCGGAAGGAGAAGGAATCGCCGGACTATAAGATAGAAGACGTGCCGCCGTGGTACGCGTGCATCGCTTTGGGGTTTCAGGTATGACCAGACGAAACATGGTTTATGAATTTCTGTCAATACCGGTAAGATAATTCGTATTAAATTTTGTCGA
>JAODUO010000972.1:27500-30000 GCA_025642075.2 Ridgeia piscesae
ACTACTACTACTACTAGTAATAATAATAATAATAATAATAATAATAATAATAATAATAATAATAATAATAATAATAATAATAATAATAACAATACTTATTTAAATAAACGGCTTCTTGTTTAATGCAACGTGCAGCAATGGAAACATAATCATATCATACAGTCATACACAAAATTTGAAACAGCGCACATAAATCGTTATACTGAATAAAAATAACTATAACACCTTACAATTGAATCCGAGATAATACTACAATGCTAGTTGCATATATAATTATTTACACAAGTTGGCAAATATAATAATTGTCGTATATGTGCAATTAAGTTATGAAACTCATTATTGTTAATAATGCTTCAGTTGCGTAAATATACCAAATACACTGTGTACTGCTTGTGTGGAATATTTCATGAACTATCGGCGAGTAATTAATGATTAGTTATTTGTAAATGTGCTGTTATTCTGTTCAATCGCTGTGAATTGTTTGTTAATAGGAAACACTACTGTCAACCAGGCTTTAGTCATTTTACTCCGAACAAGTATTACTGTTGGTGGACTGATTGCGTTCACTCTTGATAACGTCATTCCAGGTACGTCGTCTCACTAAATCCTTCATGTAACCTCTAAACATTGTTATTGGCATGATGTGTTTGTATTAACGTACAGCCGATACAATGTAATGTGTCAGTAACGTTCGACGTTATTTACGTACCAATGCAACGTCATAAACGGAACGGACACGTGGACCAATGCACATTATAAATTAATACTCATTTACGTATTACGTATTACAATAAAGTAGTGCTTACTTATCCTACGATCAGTTTACCTGTCCCCTGATAAGTCGACTACTTCCAGCCATCTTCTTCAGACGACTGCAATCTAGATGTCCATCGTGAGCATACGTCTAGCTTAGTAAGGTTGCACTTCATAATATCGTCTTAAGATCCTAGTTGGTAACGGTCGGCGTCATACAATAGTGTAACAGATCGCTGTGATTTTGCAGGCACGTTGGAAGAGCGAGGAATATGCCGACAAGGGCGACACCCAGCGGCGGAACAGAAGAAACAGAAAAAAGACTCTGAAGTTACAACTGCTACATACGACATACCGTTTGGCATGGCATACATCCGCAGTCTCGCATGGCTTCAATATCTCCCAATATCGCCCACTTATGGAAAGAACAGTGGTGACAGTACGTCAGATACAGCAAATGGACAACAGGATAACGAAGGACACGAACTTAGTGAAGTCGGTGTCCCCTGACCTCTGTAGAAATGGACGGAGAGTACAAATATGCTAAGCCAAAATATCTTGTCTGCCAGTAGATGCTAATGGGAAAAGCGCACCAGAGCTGTTAACAGTGCTATCATTTAACAGATCAATGCGATGTAGATGCTGCGTGCATAGCACAATATAGTTGTGAGTAATGCGATTATTTAATATTTAAATGCAATTTTGCACTATTCTTGTATAACGTGTGTAATAAAAACTTTTATTTTGAAACACTATTTAAGACATGATCATCATTAATGTCCCGTGGGGTGCTGGACGTTGTCGTTCGGCTCTTTAGTTCATAATTAGTGTATCGTGACATTGTGTAGCATGGACATGAAAAAGTCTCACCAAGTATATTGTCTCAGTTGAAACTTTATAATAATAAATGTATGTCCTTATCGATGGGTTGGTGTCTTGAGTAATGTAGTTTCGTTAGGTTTTACATTTCTTGATATTGGTGTATGGAATTATGTATCACTGTACAGGATGTTGGGGTTAGGACGTATTATGGATGTTGCATCAATTGGTGTTGTGTTTCGGGATGCTTATCCGTGGAAAAGTGTCTTACGTGATGGTGCGTCGCACGATATTGTGTAGTCGGAATGTATCCCATGGCATGTTGTCTACCTGTGATTCTGAGTCTTGGCATACTATCATGTACATTTCTGTTTGTTGGGAAAAGAAAACATAATCGTTTAAGAGGATGGCGACCCGTGATAGGTTTACTCGTGGTAGGTTCCCACTCCGCTAAGTTTGTGCGCTAATATTCCATATATAATGGCAACAATACACCAGGACAGTTCACAATAGCAATCAAAATCAACAAATACCTAGGTATATCATCAGCCTTCTAATTGACATCTCCAAAGAGTAGTTCAGATAACGAGAAAAATCAGTCTGGTGACACAATCTGCTTGATTGATTGATTTCATTTTCATTTATGATTAGTGTGTGTGTATGTGTGTGTTGTGCGCGCGCGTGCGTGCGTGCATGTATGGCGCGTCAATGTGTCTACGCATGCGTATATCGGTAAGCATTGTTTGGATCGCCGGCATTAACAAAAATTACATCTCAAATATACGTAGTGATTTATCTTGTAACCTATTTTTCTCGCTACACAATGAGGGGTGGTGTAATCCTGAAAACGTGGTGTCAGAGCCTAAAACTGTTTAAGATAAAATGTTTATTAAAAAAATAAGCATGTCCTATTATAGTTAAATAAATG
>JAODUO010000972.1:35000-37500 GCA_025642075.2 Ridgeia piscesae
CTCAACCAGCATGATCAATCTAATATCGTCATTTAAGGGAATCCCGAATTGTTATTGAATAAACCAAATTTCATGTGTGTTCTTGCTGACTCTAAGGTAAGTCTAATCAGGATGTTTACCGTGATTTGTTTCAACTTTACTTACTATCTTTGCGATTATCTCTTCGTTATGAAAAACGTTATCTCGGCTTCAGTTCCGTTGCCAGTTATCCCCAGCTTTAGAATGTAAACAGTTTGTTTTTGTGTACCTGTACTGAGTTGTGACCCACCTGGATACGGCATTTGAAACCATCGCGCCTCCTCAACACTACGTAGTCGGGTGTCAGTTCTCGCCTCGTACCCCCACTCGTCTGGACTCGACGGCAGGGCGCCAGACACCGTCAGAATTGCACACACGACAATTGACACCAGGATAGCAAGCATCACCTGTTAATATATTTTAAATATATTTTAAAAAGTGCTTGAAAAGGTTATCACCTAAGCTGAAGCAACGTAGAAGATCAAGCGAACAGCATTGGTTTGTTTCTTTTCACGTAGAATACGCATGGGAAGATGAACACATTCAGTGTAGCATTGGGTGGAAGTTTTGTAATCTTGAAAGAGAACAAACGTATTCAGAAATAAATGTCACAAAAGGTGTCCAGTATGTCATGATGAATATATTTATGCTGTGATAACATCACTGTACGATACAACGATAAGATTGTATCCCTTTGGATCCTACGATATTTGTAGTGCAAGCGATTGCGTTCTGTCTGCACAAAGTGACGAGAAAGAATACATATGCTACTACCACGCTCTAGAGGTGACATCAACATTTCCCTGGATCGTTATGGTGCATTGTTAAAAAGCCACACGATTCGATTGTGTATAGCTAATGTGGTGGATCACTTTGAAGACAGGATAACACATATGGGTAATGACGTACGACTAGTGACCCTAATGTTTATGCATGACATACAATATTGTCTCGAGAACATGACATACAATATTGTCTCTAAAAATACTATCCGATTGAAAAGAAACGGCAAACGAGCAAAATGCCTGTAACGTGTTATCGAAAATTGCAAAAGAAAACATACTCTAGATTGTCAAGAAGAAGGTTACATGTAATTTAGACATGGTATCAGATTTATTTATCATGTCCATATTTACCGCATACACCTGGAACATCCCTGTGTATTTCTTCTTTTTGGTTTCTGGATGAGACTTTGCACAAGGTATTCTGACTTTCTTCATGTATTGCGAAAACAGCCCGAGAAGACACGTTGTCCTGAAAGAAACATATCATAATTAAACATGCAAGCTAACACTAACAGCTGTCTCCGTGGTTTCCATTAGGACATTGATGTAAGCCAGAGAAGTAAGGAGGTCTTGAAATAAGCATTTGTTAGAACGTGCAGGTTACAACACTGTTTCCGTGTAGTTAATTTGGACTGTGATGTAGACAAAAAATCAAGATATTTTAACTTTACGGTTGAGGCCGCACCAGTGGTGTCAGCACACGAGATCGCCCTGTCTCTACCCCACCGCCATATTGCCAGCATCCAATAACATAATATTGTCAGTCATACACACACACACACACACACACACACACACACACACACACACACACACACACACACACACACACACACACACACACACACCGCACACACAAGAATTCTATAACAGTGATAAGCTCGTAATCACCACTCATATGAAAACTGCTTTTGAAAAGGTGTAGTGGTTTAGTACAGATCTATGCATAGTTGTTGATAATTATGCTTCCTAGGTGTCCATAATTGTACTAACATGATTGCAATCCACCACTGCTTGGCGCATAGTTTCGCAGTAACGGAAGACAAGGCCATTCCCATGAGGATAATCGTTGGGGCGATGGTGATTGGTCCGATGAACCGCATCAAGAAGCCGACGATTCCAAAGAGACCAATGCACACTTCGAACAGCGCCGCCATTGTGAGACAGCCTTGCAACTGAGTCAAACAAAAACAATGCTAATAATCATCATAATCATAGTCATAACCATAATAATGTCATAACTTATACTGCGCCTGAATCCTTACAAATCTAGCCCAGAGACGCATCAGTACAAACGGGATAATCGATCTCAGAGTCAATCAACACATTGATTGATACGTCAAGGAGCTATGACGGACAGATTTTCTTACAGGAGAAAGCAATGAATATGCTAATATCCTAATATTAATAGAAGAGGTATGTACTCACTCAGACATAAATGCATGCACACTCGCATATACAAACACACACGTACATACAAAATATATATATATATATATATATATATATATATATATATATATATATATATATTACTAATGTAAAGGTTAATGCAACTCAAATAATACATACTAATTTAGACCCAAGCAACTAAACAATTCGATTGCTCCATAGTATTTACATGCATCTCCCGTAAAACAATTATTGTGTGGATGAAAAGCGACACTCACAACTTGCATGCGTTCTTGCCACGTCAC
>JAODUO010000972.1:40000-55000 GCA_025642075.2 Ridgeia piscesae
ACCAATTCACATCCTAACCATTGTATGTAACACGAGCAGCGTGTGGCTGAAATCACCCAAAAATAGTGTATCACATCACCGTGGGCGATTTTAGGATTTTTTTAAACGTGTATGCCAGGGGTAGAGAAGAGCTGGTATTGATGTAATAATAGTAATAATAATATACTTTTATTTCATATAGCGCCACATCCATAACTGTTCGTGATGCTTCACAACATATTAAAGTATAGAAAAATGAAAATTCGAAGAATACTAATGTTTTAAAATAATAAAAATGTATGTGTATGTGTATAAATAACTAGCATTCATATGTCAGTAGTAAACAACGTAGCATTTAGAAAATAAATAAGTGAATACATAAATAAGTTACATATTAGTCATAAAAATGCATAATAACTAACTTAATAAATATATAAAATAAATAAATATAAGAAAAGTATTATAAAACAAGAATTACGCAACAATAATACTAACAAATAAATGTATTATGTATTTATAATAGTAATAAATAATTTAGTAAACAATCAACCGCAGCGACACCTGGCGCGCGAGGGCGGCACATAAATACGTGTCTCGTCTTAGCTTTAGATGTGCGTGAAACCCTCCCAGCGTGATTTAATTCGCCTTAGCGCAGATCACGCACGACCTTTTGTACTGAGAGTAGACTGCCGTCGGCGTCAGTGCCAGTGTAAGTGGGTCAACGTTTGTGTGGTACCGAAATGTTAACCGTTGTTTAGTGAGCTCGTAATTTATATTGAGCTACAGGTAAATAAATATCCCCCATTTAAACGACACCATGCTCACATCTGTGAATAACAGACAAATATATCGTCTCCAAACGTATGTGATAAGGTACTATGGGTAGATACGTGTATTTATTCAACGACGTGTAATTGCAGTACATGCCATTTTATGGAGAAAACAATTATCGATGTTAAAGGAACATAAAATATCGGCGAAGAAGTAAGTTCACATGTAGGCTAACTTGTGGTGATACAATAGTACAAGAAGATATATATTTTGTGTGTTAATAAACATTTATCAGATATCCCAAATGCATACAATCCGCCATACTTTTCACATGGTTAATGTGAACAAAAACGTGGTGCACTTGTTAATAGGAACACACTTATAATTTAACAAAACTTTAGCATGCGGCCAAACAGGGATATTAAAATTTCCTCCTTACCTGTTAAAATTATATTTGTCAGTTAGTGCGCTATGCGCATGCCCAGCAAACCACAGTTTGACAGAATTGTTGTCATGTTATATTGTATAAATAACGTATATGTTATAACATACTGACAAATCAGTTGCAATGAAAGTTGCATATATATATATATATATATATATATATATATATATATATATATATATATATATATATATATATATATATATATATAATACATAACATTACATAATATGACATATAATGGCTGTTCAAAGTTCAGTAAGCACATGTTGTAGGGTAAATGCGATAAAACGCAGCTTACATTTCGTAATCATTTTGCGTTAAAACTATTATTCTTGGACCCGCTAGTGAGACATTCCAAAAACCCTTACCGGTTTAGTAGACGTTTCGATATATAAATAAAACAATATATGACAATTTCGAAAAAATGCAAATCTTCCGAAACAAACCTGCACATTTCCATCCACCATTACTGCACAATCTGACGTCCTGAGTTACTGTGTGCTGTGTGCCTGGCGAAGCGTTTTTATGCTGAATTTCAGGTGCGTGGGCCACCAGTATTTCGGGTTCATGATATCGTCATCCCCACTCACTAAACAAAAGAAACAATGAACACAGATTGCGGCTTAACTGGTCTTCTCGCAGGACGTCTTCAGGAGCTATACATAGCATGTCACAACGCGTAGTTTTCGTTGGAAGAATATGCGTCGCTCGCGCGTAGGTTTACGTCAAATGTCAGTCCCGCCCCTTCTTACGCGCATGAAGAACCGCCTAAATGTATAGCCACTCTGAAAAAGGAACATGCATCAGGCAATGAAAGACACCGTAACATTTTATGTTCTGACATATCCGCTTGACCTAGCACCTACAATGCGCGAATGATGTTCGGAGCACGAATATTTATCACTATAAACAACCAACCAGCCCTCATATGACTGAGTGAATTGGACTAACGTGGAACTTGTCCAATAGAGGAAATATATATTTACCGGAAACAATCATTTGACGCAGAGCCATATGATGTACCGCTACACCCCTGCGAGCTGTAGAGCACAACATAAATAAACCATTGCAATTACAACATGTAAAACAAACTCTGCACATGGTAGCCAGTAGTTATTTTGATAAATTAAATTGCATCGAAATATCAAACGAGAATGTTGGTGGTATTTTAAATGTCGTGACATTTAGCTTAGCATAAAGTTCATCTACACGCACATACATCAATCTAGTTTAATGTGCAACATCACTATCAATAAAGAGAACACTAGACAGTCCACATTCAAACCTTGACATCTAGTATGTATAGTGATAGATGGGAAAGGCGCATTTGCAGTAGTTATACCGGGCTCTCGATCGGCGTTTGAATCCAACCTTCGACATCCGAGCAACCTCATTCACTCAACGTTGTCTGTGTCTCTAGGGAGAGTTACAACTCGTGTTACTTCTAAAATGTGCCGTGAATCATGTATCCAGGTAAATGGACATGTACTAACCGGCTTTCTCCTACCTGCAACTAGAAACTTATTGTGATCGTGGAATAAGTTCGCTTCCAGCGCCAAGTCCAGACCGTACACATTGGGAGGTATGCTTACGTCGATAGGGGAGATCGGGGCTAGTTGTAACACGGGTAAGTTGTAACAGGGGGCTTGCAGACAAAACTGCTAATGCTAATTATTCTGCAAGACGGGAGCATGTTCATCAATAGATTTGAGCATGTCGTGTGCAATATCACGTGAATCCGTCGACACGCCATAAAGTTACGTCATTTTAACAGAAAGAAGGTACTACCGTACCGGGGTAACTTGTGTTGTGACATTTTAGGACACCTCATACAACTCATTATGCCACAAATATGTAATAAGCCAGGCATTTAATTATGCATCAGTTATCGTCGGGAGATACGTGGGGAACCTTCGGCATGTTGAGGCTAGGCGGTAACCCGGAAGAAGAAGAAGATGAAAAAAGTTTCGATCATTTAGGAAACCTACCCGCAATTCTGAAATGTGTTGTTTTTGTTACAACTTTCGTCTCCCCTACACCGTAAGAGGTGTTAGTTGGTGTTGCAACATGACGTACGGAATACTGGTTTTAATGGTTGAAAACGGTTGCATTCAAAGCCGTATAAAAGAATGTTTCAACGGTATACCGGTTCAACGGTTCACACGTCTTGTAAGTATTGTCATCAATCTGACATCGACTGTTAATAGGACGTGATACACACACACACACACACACACACACACACACACACACACACACCACACACACACACACACACACCACACACCACACACCACACACCACACACCACACACCACACAACCACACACCACACACCACACACCACACACCACACACACACACCACACACACCACACACCACACACCACACTCACACACACACACATACACATATATATATATATATATATATATATATATATATATATATATATATAATATATATATATATATATATATTTTATATGTATATATTTATATATATGTGTGTGTGTGTATGTGTGTGTTGTGTGTGTGTATGTGTGTGTGTTGTGTGTGTGTGTGTTGTGTGTGTGTGTGTGTGTGTGTGTGTGTGTGTGTGTGTGTGTGTGTGTGTGTGTTTGTGTGTGAGTGAGTGTGTGTGGGTTTACCTGTGTACTATATATTCATACACATAAAATGTACATATACTTATATTTGCATGCCTATATACTCGAATTACACTCCAGTAAGTCACAGGCCTATGATAGTGACAGCAATTGTGACACGCCGACAGCGCCAGTACTTATCTCAATGACGTGGACGTCTCTTACATGGACTAAGTTGTCGTTGTCGCTGTGTTGAATGAGTCAACAATTTTCCTTCATTTTATCGAAGAATGCTCAGGTTAGCTGTGAACGTGGTGTTCTCGTCGGTTTGAAATGTGTGCTTTATGGGAAACAACACTGACAGTAGCTTTTATGGACCCCGCTTTTAACTGTTCGGGCGTCGACCATAACTGACACGTAATTGCACGCGGTGACACTCTGTGGTTATGTCTGGCCTGTCTCATCCCCGCCAGCCAGGGGTAGGTGCTGCTGGTGACGCCAGTACTAGTACCATTACTCCGTGGCACATCCCTTTGTAAAACTCCTATTCTAAGCTCAGACAATGAAATCGTGCACGAGGGTATAGTCGGCCTCCTGTCGTGTGGTACGATTTTGGATGATTTCAGTCACGCGTTGCTCGTGATACGTGCTCTGTTTGCGATGTAGAAGCAACACTTCGAATACACACAACCGGTCAGCTGCTCATGCCATTGGGCGGACGGGTCGTTACAGTGGACGTCCCTGAAATGTTCTATCCGTCTTTAAATTGGGCGGGTATTTGCGCTGTTCTCACGTGTGAATCAGCGACAATCGGTGAAGTCAATAAATAACTTCGACTCGGCTAAATAATGAATTGCGTGTAAGGGCTTCACAATTATACGAAATGTGTACTCACGAGAAACTGTGACAAGTACATCGCGAAATAAATGCCACTACCAATGTTTACGTATGGGTGATGGAAAGTCGCATTCTTCTTATGTATCATTGCGGTAAATCATTTCAGCACATTAACGTCAAGCCGACCTTTCTGTGATGGCGCGGGCATGGCATTTTACAATGCCTGGAGGCTCCTTACTTCAGCTACGTCGCAATCTGAGACGGTACTGATATTAGCGTTATCTCGACGGATACACAACCCCCAAAACGTAGAATAAACATGTAACAAAAATGTATTCACAACGCAGTGTCAAGCACTTGTGAATGCTAAAGCCACACACCTCTTCACGCATTGGCAATCCTGTTCATCTGAACACACATCAGAAGGGAAGCATTAAGCCACGCTGCACTCCATACACAAAAGTAGGTTACACAAATATCTATAGTCTATAGTCAGATAGTCACACAGCTGAGTAAAGTGTAGCAACGTAGAACGAACGACGTTGCCCAAAGTTCGAAATGGCAGCACACAATTCTATGTTAAGCCAACTGCTAGCCTTCATGCCAACTGTGCCATGCCGGTGCGTGTCTTGAACGTGCAATGCTAATGCCTACAATACTGCGCATTCAGCGTTGTTTCTGTTCGAACGTGAATAGTGTCCAAGAGCTAAGGCATTGTGTCATAAAGGCGATGGCCGTCAAACCAGGCAACTACGACGTTTTGCATTTCCTTTGGTATTTCCGGACAGTCAGTTTCATCGACCTGATATTATTTTAACTTAGTTTATTCAAATTCACGTGTACTGAACATTGCAAATGAAGACACCGGGATCTTCAACGCTCTGTCAAATGTTTATGTGACCAAATTCAAATTGGCGTGCGGCGACCATGCAGCAGAGCCAAGCTAACGACAACAGACTCGTTCTTCGTAGTCGGGAATTTCACCTGTGTTTCTGTACTAACACAGGCTGAAGATGCGCATTGAGCTGACGTTCCGCGCGAAATGATCGCAAAAGGCAAGATCGACACTTGCAAAAGCGTAAAGGTGGTAAACGTGGCGATGTTAGACGGCGCAGGAGCAAGACAACCTTACATCACCCGCCACCGCCTAACGTGGGAGACGTGACGTCGTTGAGATCGAGGTCAAGCGGAAAGAAACGTTCGTTTCCTAACTACGTTTAAGTAGGCATGTGTAATTGGTTTTCACAGAAACGGGGCGTGATGAAACCTTACCAAGCGACCATTATAAAGTAACGGCTTCGGAGAACCTCTTAGAGTGGATCAGGATTTTTTGCATCTGACATATTTATAGTAATTTGAAAGTCTTACAACAAACGCGTAGTCCTGATGCTGGACGTTTCTTCTGACGCGATCCAAGTATTTGGACATGTGTTCATTATAGTGGAATACCTACACGCATTCGGTCTAATTTCACATGAATCTCCATGCTCCGTGCATCCGACGTTTAGCTCTTCCAACCTATCGGTAGTATACATGAATGTCATATGCTACTGGAGATGTCACAATTGTTGACGGTTGTTATGGTATTATTAAAAATGCTTCTGTACCAACCAGCAATCAGCCAAATGGGTCGTCGGGTCACAGGCCATACAGCCGATCCCAGTGTATAGACAGATCCTGATAG
Source organism: Ridgeia piscesae (assembly GCA_025642075.2). Classification (NCBI taxonomy): domain Eukaryota; kingdom Metazoa; phylum Annelida; class Polychaeta; order Sabellida; family Siboglinidae; genus Ridgeia; species Ridgeia piscesae. The sequence goes on from JAODUO010000972.1 coordinate 46,308, forward strand.
CTGGGAAATTATCGGTTTGGGAGGGAAAGTGGAAGCAGATGGAGTGTACGGACATGGATGTCTTCTCCAGTCCAGGCGATAGTCTTGACCAAATAGTGATTGTGATCTCGGATTACATTTCGTTGTGTGGTGACACGCAAGAAACGTGTAAAACAATTCCCAAATAGCAAACCATAGATTACTAAATAGGTATACATTGCGTCTTCATATGCAAGATGTCACAAAATGCTGATGTGTGGCATGCAATGTTGGCGTATATTTATCTTTACGATGATGTACACAGACCTGAAATTCGGCGGGTGGAACTCCACGTATGACCTTCTGTGTTTTTATATTAAGTCTCTTCAGGTTCTCCAGTTCCCCTGAGGCATTTTGAAAATTCTGAATTCACCAACCATCCAAGTTCGCCCGTTAAGTGACATGGACCATTTCAGCCCGAAACATGCAATACCGATGGACATGTTGGGCTGCAAACAAACAAACAAACTAATTAATCAATCAATCAATCAATCAATCACACAATCAGATAAAAAAGAGAAACATTGTTATCATATAAATGTATTTATTTATTTAATATATTAAACAAGTATATACATTTTAACTGTCAGCTTGGTTTCTACGTCGCCAGTTTATTTATTTATTTAACTACACGTATTTATTTTGCACCTGTTATATAATGTTCAGATGATATTAATATTTGTTTACTTTACCAAGTTGCCTCTTCTATGTCATGTACAGCGTGTTTTAGAGTGTTTCTGTTTGAATAGTTTGCATGTGAAGGACACTGCTAGAGTGATGTATATATATATATATATATATATATATATATATATATATATATATATATATATATATATATATATATATATATATTGTGTATTATATATCTATGTGTGTTGGTGCTGGTCCGTTGGAGGTGTCCAGGAAAGTGCGTATGTATGTATTTAGGATATTATATATGTTGGTGCTGTTGGAGCTGGTCTTGTGCGGTGGTCGCTAGCAAGATATTGCCTTTACTGATGTCGACCTCTTTTATCGCAACCTGCATGACCACAACGATGAAATTATCCGTTAACTAGGTAATGCAACTATTTGCTTGAACATTGCAAGAAATTCAGTGGCGTTCCCATAATAGTAGAAGCTTTTTTGTGGAGTGACGGCCGATCTGACAACTCCTAGCTACACAAGTGCCGCATCACACGGTAGGTGACATTGCGCAGCCGTTCTTTATTGTTGCTGTGTTTTGAATTAGCGCTAACGGCTCAACCGCAGTTGCCGTTATTGCTATCTAACACCTCAACCGCAGTTGCCATTATTGTTATCTAACGGCTCAACCGCAGCTGCCGTTATTGCTATCTAACGGCTCAACCGCAGCTGCCGCTATTGTTATCTAACGGCTCACCTGCAGCTGCCGTTATTGCTATCTAACGGCTCAACCGCAGCTGCCGCTATTGCTATCTAACGGCTCAACCGCAGCTGCCGTTACTGTTATCTAACTGCTCAAACACAGCTGCCGTTTTTGTTATCTAACGGCTCAACAGCAGCTGCCGTTATTGCTATCTAACGGCTCCACCGCAGTTGCCGTTATTGTTATCTAACGGCTCAACCGCAGCTGCCGTTATTGTTATCTAACGGCTCAACCGCAGGTGCCGTTATTGCTATCTAACGGCTCAACCGCAGCTGCCGCTATTGCTATCTAACGGCTCAACTGCAGCTGCCGTTACTGTTATCTAACTGCTCAAACACAGCTGCCGTTTTTGTTATCTAACGGCTCAACAGCAGCTGCCGTTATTGCTATCTAACGGCTCCACCGCAGCTTGCCGTTATTGTTATCTAACGGCTCAACCGGGCAGCTGCCGTTATTGCTATCTAACGGCTCAACCGCAGCTGCCGTTATTGTTAACTAACGGCTCAACCGCAGTTGATTGATTGATTGATTGGCTGATTGATTGATTGATTGATTGATTGATTGACTGACTGATTGATTGATTGATTGATATAGATATAGATTTAGATTGATTGATTGATTGATTGATTGATTGATTGATTGATAGATAGATAGATAGATAGATAGATAGATAGATAGATAGATAGATAATGATAGATAGATTGACAGATAGATTGATTGATTGATTGATTGATTGATTGATTGATTGATTGATTGATTGATTGATTGATTGATTGATTGATTGACTGACTGACTGACTGACTGACTGGCTGGCTGGCTGGCTGGCTGGATGCTGCTTGCTGGCTGGCTGGCTGGCTGGCTGGCTGGCTGGCTGGCTGGCTGGCTGCTGGCTGCTGTGCTGGCTGCTGCTGGCTGCTGGCTGGCTGTCTGCTAGTTGACTAGATTGACTAGACTATGACTACGATTGACTACTGATTGACTATGATTGACTGATGATTGACTACGATACTGACTACGATTGATTATGATTGTTGTTGATATGATTGATTATGATTGATTATTGATTGATTTATTGATTGATTGAGATTGATTATTGATTGATTATTGATTGATTATTGATTGATTGATAGATTGATTGATTGATATATTGATTGATTGATTGATTGATAGATTGATTGATTGATTGATTATTTGATTGAACTATGGAAATATTGAACGATTGAACGATTGAACGATTGAACGATTGATCGATTGAACGATTGAACGATTGAACGATTGAACGATTGAACGATTGAACGATTGAACGATTGAACGATTGAACGATTGAATGATTGAATGAATGAAAGTTTATTTAACAACAACAACAACAACACAGGAATATACAACATATTATGGGATAATAATACAATACATAATGGTAAAGACAATACAATATAATACAATTCCATGATTGGTGAATCGCTGCTGCTGTTAAAGGGATATAGCAGAAGTCATATGACTTGTAAGGCGCTATGCGCTTTTCAACGAAAATGCATTTTAGTGGTAGTAAGAGTTACAAGATTGAATACAAAGCAACAGTAATGGTATTTTTTATTATTGTGTTAACTGTTCATAAATACAAAGAAAGTAACGTCGACTTTAATCTTTTCTTAAATTGTTGCAAACTTGGAAATTGCGTTATGTCACTTGCTAGACCGTTCCATATGTGTATACCTCTGATAGTAATTGACAATAGTCTATGGGTGGTTTTCGCTTTTTTTAACATAACATAGTTTAGATTGTCTGGTAACATGTTTGTGTACGGCTGCAGTTGGTTCAAAAAACGCTTGCACACGACCTTCTAAACACTGGTTGTTTGCTTTGTAAAGCATAACCATAGTTCATATGTGTAATTAAATCTTGAAGTTTAAGAATTGTTGACCAGTGAAAAAATCAAGGTATAGATTATTCGTATAGTTTTTTCTGTAACACTGAAAGTTTTCTGAGTCTAGACGGATATGTATTTCCTCATATTTCACAGCAATAAGACACATATGGTTCAACAAGTGATTGGTATAACATGCGTAATGCTTGAATGTCAAGAACATCCTTTGTTTTATACAAAACGGCTATACTTTTTGATACCTTCGTTTCAATCGTTTTTATCTGCTCTCTCCACGTTAAGTTTTCATCAATGATTACACCAAGGAATTTTGTATGTGACACCTCCTCAGTGTTCGTTCCATTCAAAGTGATGTTTAGTGTTAGTCTATGTTTTTTTTTTATTTGCAAACAAGATAACATTTGTTTTGTTCGCATTAAGCGATAATTTATTAACTCTGAACCATACATCTATTTTTTTCTAGTGCGTTATTAATTGTACATGCTATATCCACGATATTCCTAGTTGAGTAAATTAATGCTAGTGTCATCTGCAAACAAGATAATATTAAGCAATTTTGACATTTCACATATGTCATTTATGTATAAAATAAATAGTACTGGGCCCAGGATTGATACTTGTGGGACTCCACACTTGATATTCGATATTCGACCAGCGCTCCACCAATGTTTTGCGGTTACACATGCCCGCCGACAATTTTAATCCCACGATGTCCCAATAACCAATTATTGTTGGTCGTTATCTTCTACGTGATTACTTTGTAATTCGACATGTCTGTCGATTCAACAACACCTTCACAAAGATCAAGAAATGCCTTTCCAAAATATCATGACATTTAGTAAGTGAGACAGAGTCTCGCTTAACCGACTGTCTGTCGACTACGGAACTACGCCGAGAAGACAGTCTGGAAACGTTGCAGGCTTTTGAATATTATTCGTGTGGGTGCTAAACAATGCTGCCATCTCACGCGTACTGATTATTCCTGCCGTAATTCCTTAATTTTATAAACAACTGGAAATTTCTATTTCTATTTATTGTTGTGTTAGTATAAGTTTAATTTTGAATAGTTTTTATAATACAGCATTATCTGATAAAAAAACTATCGTTATTTAGTTTTTATTTAAAATTCGGCCTAAGAACCAATAAGCGTCTTTACCCTAATCTGGGGCAAGGCCGACCTGGCGGTTACAACTGCAGCCTCTTAATTCCCAAGGCAGATTTGAGGGGCTTAAATGTGCTGCCACCTCAAGGAGCCAGGGTAACCGAGGCTACTTAAGCACCTGTTGTAGACCTTGCATTCTCGTGTGATCGTGTCGCGAGGTCTACTATTGACATATCTGATCGATGTTTCCTTGTCAGGTTGCCATTGTATTACTTATTGCTCAGGCGATGGCTACTTGCAACTTCTCCACGTCCAAATCCCCTTTTATGACGGTTTCTGTGTACAAACATATTTAGGTGTATGATTAGTTTTAGGGTTAGTATTAGGTTTGGGGTTAAGTTAGATTGTATTCGATTAGACTCAGTTAGATTGAAGATACCTTTGACACGATTGACACCAGGCGTTTCCATGCATTTGTACGTGGAGGGGTAGCAAATAGCCACCTCCTATTGTTCATATATGAGCGCTCTGTTCGTTACTCAGTGTGCAGTCGTTAATGGTCGACGATGATGCGGCTACAACACAAATCAATTGTTTGAAAGTTACATTAAAAATGTTCTCAGTCATAATGTAGCTATTGCTTAGTATTAATCATAATGGTGCAGTTACACTACAAATAAACACGTGTACACAACAAAGATTCACTTGCCGTGATATTGATGTATGTTTACATGATATAGTTACTTACGAGTATATTAACGTAATGACGTTCAAATATATATTTTGACGTTATGCTAATAAGCGATGCATTGAGCGAGTTTCACAGTTTCACGCCTAGTACAGATATGGACATTGCTCTCATATTTATACGAATATTTTCTCTCATAAATTGATGTGTTCTGCGTGCGGAATATAATGGAATAGATTTTACAAATAACTGTTGAAAATCATTTGGAAGAATACGTCACAGTCATAAGAAGCTCAAGTTTATTGTTATGGATTTCCTTTGTATGTGACTGCTTTCGGTAACACTGGGTCGAGAGCAGGAATCGCCATCTACAATCACCGACATGTAGAAGGCAGTTTTTGGAAACTATAACTATTGTGTTTCTGTATAGCTCATACTGGTGTTAATGGATACACGGGATGCAGGCTGCATTATCGCCCTCTACATGGAAAGCGCGAACTACAATATTCCGTTCGGATGCCAACAGAACGAAATTAACCCCTCACACCTCCCCTGTCTACTTCCCCTTTGAAGCACGTGAATCAGGAGCCTCGATTACCCAGGCTCCGTGAGGTGGAAGCACTTTTCAGCCCTTCAAATCTGCCTCGGGAAATAATGGCCTGCCGTTGTACCCGCTAGGGTGGCCTTACCCCAGATTAGGATAGAGACGCTGATTGGCTCTCAGACTAACAATGAAATAAACATTTGCTTGGCCTCATACGTATAATATTCAAAAGCGGGCAAAGTCACCAGACTGTCTTCTCGGCGTAGTTACGCAGCCGACCGACAGGCGGTTAAGCGAGACTAGCAACGTTATAGTTAAATATTACATACCAAATGTTGCGTGTGTATAGCCTAATGACACGTATGTTTGGTCAATTAATTATGTTACCTCTTGTGCGCGTCAACACTACGAAAAGTTCAAATCTACCAAATATTTCAGCGACCAAATATTTCACCTAAGTAATGAAATATTCAATTACCAATTTCCGCTCGTGCGAATTCGATTTCGGCGCCCACCAGTTATAGGTAAACAAAAACTACCAAATATTTCAGCGGTATCACTCCGTTGGCGCCGTAAGATCAACTTGGCAGCTGAATTGTGCACTCGTGGTAGATGGTAATTACCAATTATGTTGAATGCCGTCGCACAGGTTAATGATTATGGCTTCCTTTGTTTCTTTGTCATGTCATGACTGCCTTATGAATTGACCTGTAATGTAATTAGTAATTAGTCTATGTGAATACAAGTGGTATTTTTGTTGTTACGCGAGCGTATGTGTTTGTGTGTGGTGTGTGTGTGTGTGTGTGTGTGTGTGTGTGTGTGTGTGTGTGTGTGTGTGTGTGTGTGTGTGTGTTTGTGTGTGTGGGGGAAGACAAACTGCCAATGCCAAAGCGTAACAGGGCTATGGCAAGGGAACGAAATGACGTTTTATGGATTGAGAACAGGCGGTGGTTCGACATCATTCCGCCATCGCTGTTTAGTAGCGAGTCGTGACAACGGAAGACGGTGGGTCGACATGTTCCGAGAAGCTTGTGTGTGTGGGTGCTGTTGCCGAAGTGTTGCAGTCGTCTTGCCGTAATTTCTAATTAATTCACTGGCGGACAGAACCATATCTCTGTCCCCCAGCGACACTCCAGAGACAACTGTCCCCTGCCCCATCGCCACGCACTTATGTATAGAGGAACATATATAAATTGTCATTAAAAAATAGGAGTGTGCGCAGTAATGCTGCTGATTTGTTTAATCACATTTCAAAATGACTGAACATATTCCTAGCCTATCGACAAGAATTGTTTTCTTTGCCCTTTATATATATATATTTTTTTTTTGTGTGTTTTGTTGTTGTTTGGTTTTGTTGTTGTTTGTTGTGTTGTTTGTTTTTTTTTGTTTTTTTTTGTTGTTGTTGTTTTTTTTTGTTGTTTGTTTGTTTGTTTGTTTGTTTTTTTTGTGTTTGTGTTGTGTTGTGTTTTTTGTGTTTTTGTGTGTGTTGGGGGTGCTATTGCCTAAGTGTTGCAGTCGTCTGCGCAATTTATAATTATTCATGGTGGGACAGAACCATATTTCTGTAGCGACACCAGAGACAATGTACGCCCATGCACGCATTATGTATAGAGACATATATCAATTTTCATTATAAAAATAGGAGTGTGCGCATAATGCTGCTGATTTGTTTATACATTTAAAATGATGAATATTCCTAGCCTATCGACAGTTGTTTTGTATGCCCTTTGATATATATATTATAAATATATATATTATATATATATTATATATTATATTATTATATTATATATATATATTATGCATTAACCCTCATATTCGTCCTGGCGCCAAATCTGCAAGTAGTTTATGGAGAAATCATTTTCATTCCCACGCACAACCTCGATCATTGTATGATACACTGAATAACATTCTCGACGAAGCAACAGTTACTAAACATAAACAAGTAACAATTGGGTTCATTTTCCGATGAGTGTATACTGGTAGACCACTATCACGCTCGGTGCTTAAGTTTCATTACGGCGTAGCGTTCGTTTGCCTTGTCATTATTTGGTATTTGGTAAAGAGTAAGAATTGTTCTGATACGCAGGAGTTGACGTCAACGTGGCGACAATAACAAACGTTTGTCTGGTGGGTGCGACACAGGTCATTCATCTTGTAAACATGCCCGTTTTGAATATGCCGGATGTCGCACTTGATACGCCAGAAATAGTTTCCGTTATTCGTCCCTTTGACTGCATCTTATTTCGTGGAAGTTTAATACGAAATTGTAACATGTTGACAGATGTCATGCTCATGTCGTCACAGTTGAGAAGATATTCGTGACGAGGTTTAATTGGCTCTACTGAGAAAAACTGTTGGGGAATATTGAGAAGACAGTCCCTGTAAACCTCCACCGATAAATGAAGGATTTGGAAATAAATCACAAATGCCTGGGTCTTACAAATATCTGCTACTGTTGCTGAAATCTAGCTTCGCGAATACCACGACGATCTATATATACCACGACGACTATATATACCAATCTCCAGAAACAGTGGTTAAGTAGAGTGAATTATCTTACTTAATTTGAGTGTATACATCTCTATGTAGATGCCTAAACGTCTCAACCTAAGTGGGGCGTGACACAACTTTTAATGTTGTTTAAGTTTTGTTAAGCAATGGTAGGTGCAATTCACTTAGACCAAATGAGTTCACGTGGGGTGGTCGGCATGTTCCCAATGTAATTATTGTTAACACACAATGAGTAAATTTGTGTAATGTATTGCGTGTTAATATAGTTTTTATGTTACAATGCTATGTTCAGTTGTTTTTGTAATAGCAACGACATTTGGTAAACAAATCTGCATGCGTACATGTGTCACGGTACAACCTGAAAAAGTACATGATTCAAACCCGGTGTGGTGGTCCCAGATTCGGCCGGTCCCAGATTCGGCTAAACGCATACCCCGCATACGCGCGCAAGCGCAGTCCCGCATTTATCTGCTCTGACGTAGTAGGCCGAGTTTCCTGAAAATGCTTACCGCGCATGCATATTTATTTAAAACTTGCGAATACCAATCATATTGG
>JAODUO010000972.1:60000-65000 GCA_025642075.2 Ridgeia piscesae
CTATGAAAAATACTCATGCCGGAAGCACATCTTTTGGTTAGGAGACGTCTAGGCTTAAATTAAGTCAGCAAGGAGTTGTACACGAACTCAGCATTCTTGTAAGATTACATTCAGCATACATTATACTACACATATGCAAAAATGCGTTACATTTCTTATTAAAATATATATTAGATAAGTTTAAACAAATTATTTAAATTATGTTAGCACTAAATCTGCGTTTTATTAGTTTACAGTAGATTATTTGTGATGAGTACTGAATAGTTGTCTATCCTTTGGAGATATTTGCACATAATGTCATTCTTCGATATGAAATAAATATAATCATTTAGAGATATTTGCTCATAATGTCATTCTTCGATATGAAAAAAAATTACACCCATCCCATCACAAATATTCATAATAATGCGTGAAGACCGAGGTTGCATTACTATATTTAGAATAGCCTTTCTTAATATACTAGGTCAATATAAAATTAGCATTATTAGTTATTAAGTTTGCGCATGTTCTAGAATGGTATTATATCAATGCAACAGGTAACGGTTACTTTTCAAGTCAATATACTTTTCATGCATATTATATATATATATATATATATATATATATATATATATATATATATATATATATATATATATATATATATATATATATATATATATATATATATTATATTTTTTTTTTAAAAAAAATTATTTATTCACACAAAAATCTGTGCATGTATCATTCCTTGCAAACTTGCTAACAATGCTCGGCGTCTGCCCGTGGAACAGGGTACTACCGGACATGCGCATTAAGGGTCGGTGCAACAGTACGTTCAGCGCCAGGGGTTTAGCTACAGCGGCAATGGAATATCAGTGCTCGGTGTCGAACTGCTAGCGTTCTACAGTGGAACTGTCGTGTCGCATGGTGTCGCTCTACGTGTGTGTGACACTTACCTAGTCTAATGGTGTCCTTGTGAACAGCCACCCACGGCGGAATGACGATTCCGGTGAAGAACGATATACCAACAATGAACATGTTCCGCATCGAGTTTAGGTCAACCGTTTGCAGGTTGGATATGCCAATCGAGCATATCATACCTAAAACATAAAAGTAGCAGCATGCAGCGCTCATTAAACAACTAGTAAATTAAATAAAACAATTAACAAACCATCAGGTAAATAAAACGCTTAATAAAATCTAAGCCAAAGTCATAGATACCGCAACACACTTTTTGGGCCCGTGTAATAGACGCGATGACCCAAAAATTAAAACACGACTTCCTTCAAAAAAGACAGCCACATATGAACCTCAATAAGAATGCCTTGATAAACAATAGCACTATGGAAGCCGTATGTATGTTTCTATAAACATTTCTATTAATCTCATAATTGTACATTAATTTCAATAAGCCACTAACTAAAACAAGGCATGCGTGTGATCTGGTCCATCATCTCCAAAAAACATCCTAACTTATTCCAACAGTGTAAACCATGTCTTCGGGATATCAACATTTCAGCACGCAACTGCTGTTGCAACCTCATATATACCTGCTTGCCATACTATACATGCATGTATATATTATGTATGTGTATATGTATGCATGCAAATATATGATACTGCGCTATATATAATATATATATATATATATATATATATATATATATATAATATATATATATATATACATACATAATATATATACATATCATAAAACATACATACATACATACATACATACATACATACATACATACATACATACATACATACATACATACAAAGGTAAGTTCTTATATAGCGCAGTATCCAATCCTCATTGCTCAAAGCGCTTTTACAGTTTACTCCCTGGCAGACCTGTTCAATCGAACACTATCTCGGCGTCTCTGGGAAGCTTTCAGCCACGCGGCAATACTTTCGCGAAGACTACTCGTACATAAATATTCACCATTGTTCTTACCCAAATTAAGGGGTTTGGGGCCTTGCCAGGGAAACTTAACAAAATTTTCCCCCCAAACCCTAACGGTTAAACCCCAAAAAAACCGGCCCCACATTTATTAGCATACAAACACATCTTTCGGTATGTTAACAGTTCTGAAGATTGAATAAATAAATGGATTGTCCTGTACGAACCCATCACAGCAAGAAGGATTCCACCAAGAACGGGGCTCGGGATTGTGCCCAGCAGGGCGCCGATCTTCCCGAACATTCCCACGAACACGACGAGGGTAGCTCCTACTTGGATGACGCGACGGGAGGCAATCTATGACAGATCTACGCGTTACTTTACAGTTGCATTCACAGATAAATTAACAAAATAACTGTATATTTCTTGTTCCAAACCTGATAAATAAAACTGGATATTGTATATGCATGAAACACCGTCTTAGAAAGAAACTATTCAAGTTGGCATTCTTCAGCGTATCACACAATTTCGTTCTTATAAGAACGTCGTAGTAATTTCAAAAAAACAAAATGCCATACTGTAGCTAGTCTAAATGTTACTACAGTTAGGATTAATAATATTTTGAGTACGCATATGAGAACATGGTTTTGGTGAATTATGAATGCCAAAAGTCTCTGGTTAACTAGTTGAATATATGCGTATATGTAGATTTTCAAACTATAGATATTTAAGCATAAGCACACATGCTAAAATAGGAGAAATATATTATTACAATGATATTAATGCATTATGTTAGATCCAACATAATTGTTGCGCGTGTGCGCACACGCGCACACGCACGCACCACGCACACACGCACACACGCACACACGCACACACGCACACACGCACACACGCACACACGCACACACGCACACACGCACACACGCACACACGCACACACGCACACACACGCACACACGCACACACGCACACACGCACACGCACACACGCACACACGCACACACGCACACACGCACACACGCACACACGCACACACGCACACACGCACACACGCACACACGCACGCACACCGCACACAACGCACCACAACGCACCCCACCCCCCACACACGCAACCCCCACACCCCACACACGCACACACGCACACACGCACACACGCACACACGCACACACCCCCGACACACGCACACACGCACACACACCGCACACACGCACACACGCACACACGACACACGACCGCACACACGGCCACCCCACGCACCACACCGCGCACACACGCCACGACACGCACGACACGCACACACGCCCCCACACACGCACACACGCACACACGCACACACGCACACACGCACACACGACACACGCACACACGCACACACCGCACACACGACGCACACACGCACACACGCACACACGCACACACGCACACACGCACACACGCACACACGCACACACGCACACACGCACACACGCACACACGCACACACGCACACACACACACACGCACACACGCACACACGCACACACGCACACACGCACACACGCACACACGCACACACACGCACACACGCACACACGCACACACGCACACACGCACACACGCACACACGCACACACGCACACACGCACACACGCACACACGCACACACGCACACACGCACACACGCACACACGCACACACGCACACACGCACACACGCACACACGCACACGCACACACGCACACACGCACACACGCACACACGCACACACGCACACACGCACACACGCACACACGCACACACGCACACACGCACACACGCACACACGCACACACGCACACACGCACACACGCACACACGCACACACGCACACACGCACATACCTTAGTTAAACCAATTGCTCCTATGTTCTCGCTGAATGAGGTGGATCCGATACCAGTTCCCCAGAGGCCAGAGATCAGACATCCGATTCCTTCCATGAAGATACCTACATGGACGCGGCGATCAAAATGAAGGAAGGCAGTAACATTTACAGAAACGTCGAACATTATATATACACTTCACATAATCACACAAAGCAAAACAAAATTCTGAAACAAACGTCACGTATAACTGCGCGCATCATTCAGCATGCACATTATTTGTTGTCGCCAGTATACCATTCTGGTGTTTTGGTTGTGTCCAAAAAATGTACAAGTAATCAGTTATAGCTGTTCAAAGAAGCAACTTACCGCGATTAATTGCATGAACTGGCGGTGGTGGCGCTCCACATATCTTGGCGCATGCGTGGTAGTCGCCGACAGATTCCAATATACTCGCCACAATAGCGACCATCATTCCAAATATTCCTGCCACGTTGAATGTCATCCGTCCGAATTGACCTGTGCCGGGAAACGATTACACATTGAACGACTGAACAGACGTAAAACTAGCGACGAATTGATGTCCCTCCTCCCGAGGGTGTACAACAGAAGACGAATGTCGGTCATATTTCACCCGATTCATGCGCAAACTTTGAGCTATTTCTACATATGCCAACACATTAATGATAATGATAATGATAATGATAATAATAATATAATGATAATGATAATAATGATAATGATAATAATAATAATAATAATAATAATAGTAATAGTAATAGTAATAGTAATAGTAATAGTAATAGTAATAGTAATCGTAATAGTAATAGTAATAGTAATAGTAATAGTAATAGTATAATTATAGTAATAGTAATAGTAATAGTATAGTCATAATCATAATCATAATCATAATCATAAACATAATCATAATCATAATCATAATCATAATCATAATCATAATCATAATAATAATCATAATCATAACAATAACAATAACAATAACAATAACAATAACAATAACAATAACAATAACAATAACAATAACAATAACAACAAGATAACATATATTGCGCTTATATATAATAATAAACACTTCCAGTTATCAACAGATTGATTGATTTATACGCCCTGGAACTAGTGGATAGGCATGGTCGCAAAGGTGTGACATATATTTATTATTACTTATTGTGAATACTGAATCTGACAGTTTGCTGTCTTTTAGGCGTATGTGGGCGATAAAACAACCAATTCCACTATCAACTGCTACG
>JAODUO010000972.1:70000-100000 GCA_025642075.2 Ridgeia piscesae
ATGGAAGTTGTATACGGAGAAATACTGGATCGTAATAACGTTTGTTTTTAAACTTTAGGTCTTTCGTTTAGGAGATACCTGCGCAGTATATAAGATATAATACGTAGACGTATAGTTATTATACCTGGGTAATTCTGAGCTGTTTTGTTGTATAGTCTCAAGACAATTCTAAACGAGCTAACATTTGTTTTAATCGCCGCACAACTCTTGCTATTTATATCGATTCGTCAACAACTTATGCGTGACCTACTTTATGGGTGACCCGCTTACGTAACATTCACAATCACACAAGGAACGCAACAAGCCGAGAGGCATAATGACTACAAAGTAACCCTTTTAGTGACCCAGCATGTCTTTTTACGAGGGTAGCACCCGCTGGCGTGTCGGATTGATTCCAGGTAATGGGTCATTTGAACCAGGCCTACATTATCTCTTGTTATTTTATTATGCCTTTATCTATTTAGTCCACCGTTCCGTTTTCGTTCCACATGGCTGCCAGTTGCGACGGTATCTTTGTTAGCTGCCGATTCTCAGAATGTTTAGAATCTTTCCTTGTACATGGTCCACAATGATGGTATTTTATAAAGTCACATATTAAACATAGACAAAGAGACTCTGTCTCGAATCGTTCCGTTAACAACAAATATATGTTTATACTATTATCACAGCGATAATTATTAGTTTTGAAACCTACAACAATATTCTAATTTACCGGACGTCTGTCGGTTTGTTGTGAATCAAAGCACTCCCGAGATAAAAGCACATCTCCCGGGTTTTCGTTTTAGATTGCCTACCTCATTCACCCAAACACCTACCGATATCTAATCCGACAGGACCGTAAGGTTAAGATTCACATAATCGCTAACAACACCATTTTTACGAGCTTCATTCAAACAGGACCGAACTACGGAGCCTGAAGAAACACATCGAACATCGAGGATTTAGACATTGAATATTTTAAGATGCCATCATATGTACACGATCTGGCTTTGCGGATCTGGTTGAAAACAAAGATCTGTCATCCAGTTACGTGCACGTGGGGAGCGGTGGTCGCGCGGTAGAGCGCCGGACTGTCAACCGTGGGGACGGTGGTTCAATCCCACCTACCGCCGTTTCGAAACTAAGGCAATTTCTTCACCCCACATTTGCCTGTGTCTTTCGGAAGAGACACTAAAAGCCGGTGGTCCCTTCTGGCTGGTGTCTATGCCAGGGGAAGTAAAAGATCCCACACAGGGGGTAAATGTGTAACCTGTAGTGGACTCACAAATTCTACAGAAGAACAACTTCTGCGTTAGCCCAAGTTTGGGCTGTTTGGAGGTAATCACCTAAGAACCTAAGAACACGACCAGATATAGATAACGCGGTACTCACGACTTGCATGCGACCTTGCCACGTCATCGGGTCCATTACTGCCCCTGTCCCATTCACCATTGTCTGGTTTACGGCTGCAACAAGGACATATCTTAGGAGATATCAGTAAAGAGGCCGGTATACGTTAACGTATAACATAATTAGCATTAATGTCCCGACCGATATTCTAATAATGTGCCGAATACACTGTACCAAATTCAATATCTCATCAGGGCCTAGAAGAAAAAAATGTAGGTTGAAAAAGTTGACTGCGATATCGCCGTTTTTGTGTTCAGTAATTTCTAGAACCAGAATGGATTAGACAGTTGTTGGCAAACATGAGTTGTGTTTACGTGGTACTAGCGCACCGCAGTTAGCGACCAGTAGAAACACGTTATATATAGAGATAATAGTATGAATTATCTATTTCATTAATCATTTTCATCTCGCGAACTTCACAAGAGAACTTCGCGCATGAGAGTAAAATAAAGGTCTTTTGTTTGATTTGATATCGTTTGATTGGACTGATTTTGTTCTCGATATTTAACTTTTACCTGACGGCGCTACACAGGCGTATTCCGGCAGCGACAGGATGGCGAAAAGCGGCGCCATGAACGCAAATGATCCGCCTTGCACGATGGGAAGTCTGGGGAACAAGAAGCGACAGTCAGAACACCAATACCAGACGAAAGCTTTTACAACTCAAGGTTTTATTTATGTACACAAAACTACTTATGGTCAAATTACTTGGGAGGTTTTGTGGGCGTCACCCGGAGTAAATGTTCTGAGAACTAATTAGGTATTGTCTACATATCTGGAAATATAGAGTGGTTGTGAGCTATGTGAGGTTTAACAGCTGGCCGTTCGAATAGAGCGAGACGACACTTTTGTCATAGTGGCCAGAAAACTGAACACGTTATTTAAAGATTGTGTTAATATAATTTTATATCAATCCATGCATGTTTCTACAGATGCACGGGGACTTGTACCTATGTGCATTTTAATATTATCGGGAAGGATGACAAACTTGTTAAATATTCGTAAATACTTGTATCGTGTCGTATATATTTACAAACCAAGTTAGTTTCGCACGAAATAACCAAGCTGCTTATACTTTCTACAGACAGTCATAAAATACACAGATAAACGAGGGTGAGAGAATATACCCATTTATCACATAAAAGAGGCAGATTACACACGCAGACTTGTTTATGGTGACTTTTAAGACTACAGTACAAATAACGAAATCGACCAGTAATTATGAAAGCACCACAACAAAGGCGCACAAAACAAAATGCTAGGCCAAAACCAATGCACTCCCAAAATATCAATGCGAAGACGTGGATATTATTAATATAGTTTACGTGCACAATTGTGTTTTATGGAAAGCTATTTATAAATGTATTACTTCTTGCATTTTATTCAACAATGTCTTAGTCTTCAATTTGTTTTCATTATACTTCTTTTTTCCACTTCAATTACCGGTGTTGTTTATTATGTATTTGCTAACAATTTGTTTTAGAATATGTACCTATTCAATATTGATTGTGTTGATTATTATGTTGATTATGTTGAATAAATAAAATTCAATTCAATTCAATAGACACCGGCTGCCGAGTGTTGACTGCAGAAGCGTGACGAGGCCGGACACGAAGATCGTCGTGCTGACCACCTCCCCGGCCGCTGTTTTGTCGTCACTTCCGATACAGAGAGCCGAGGCGACGACAAGAGGCGCCGCCAGGAGGCCTCCCATCATCGTCAGGAAACTCTGCAGTTTAGATTAGAAGCACAACACATAAATCACCATTCCAGAAAGACGGTTTACGGGGTTTCGTTGCGTAATAATATACGATATTTATGTAGCGTCATATACACAGAGTGCAATATATATTGCAATATAATATTACTAAATATGCAGGCAAATATTTAAAACATTAAATTATTCAGTTAAATAATAAAAATATAAAAATAGTCGTAAATTGAATTAAACAATTAAAAAATGCAATTAAATAAAAGTGTAGTAAAACCTAAAACGTATATGTGCAATAATTAATTATACATTACATTACGGACCAACAAATAATAGCAATAGTAACAATAAAAAATCAAAAGGTGGGATTAAAATAGTAAGATAACAAATAAAATGTATATTCATGACATTAATGCTAATAAACTAGTAGGAATAAATATTTATTAAAATGGTTGACATCGATTTGTTGTACTGTATATTGCTGGCGGAACAGGGTTGATTTTAGTTGTCTTTGAAAGTTTCTGCGGCAGTCACTGTTTGTTACGTCAACAGGAAAACTGTTCGCATGCGCGCGGAAAATTGCATACATGTGAGTTGACTTTTATTGTGTACTACTTAATACTCAAAAAGATAAGTCAGTGGTAACTTGACGTACCTGGAAACCCAGTCCAATGCATTCGTACCACGGTGGTGTGTCGTCGATCCCATATTGCAGGGCATGATGCTTGTCTGGCTTCTCTTTTGTCACTTCCGGTGGCTACAAATGTAATATAAGGCTCTCGTTCTAGTACGTAGAACAAATCATCATTCATCTGTCTGTGTGTCTAAATATATGGGTGTCTGCGTGCCTGCCTGCCTGCCTGCCTGCCTGCCTGCCTGCCTGCCTGCCTGCCTGCGTGCTGCCTGCCTGCCTGCCTGCGTGCGTGCGTGCGTGCCCGCCCGCCCGCCCGCCCGCCCGCCCGCCCGCCCGCCGCCGCCCGCCCGCCCGCCCGCCCGTGTGCGTGTGCGTGTGCGTGTGCGTGTGCGTGTGCGTGTGCGTGTGCGTGTGCGTGTGCGTGTGCGTGTGCGTGTGCGTGTGCGTGTGCGTGTGCGTGTGCGTGTGCGTGCTGCGTGTGCGTGCGCGTGCGCGTGCGCGTGCGCGTGCGCGTGCGCGTGCGCGTGCGCGTGCGCGTGCGCGTGCGCGGGCGCGGGCGCGGGCGCGGGCGCGGGCGCGTCTGTTCCTCGCCAGCATCGTCTTTCTCTAGGTCTGTTGATATATTACATTCACTAATGTTACATTTTCAGCGACATGTCTGTAGTCATTGTTAACATTGTCACTTTAAATTTGTTTACCATTTTACAAGTTTTGTGTCGTAAGCGCGAGTCATTAAGTTGCTAAACATAGTTTACACCACAGTCGAAAACATGTGTCATTCAGTCCAGCTTGCGTCATTACGCACTGCATACAATGTCGCGCCACAAAGCGTAATCAGATTTCACGGTAAGTTATTTATCGTTTTAGTACTTGAGTATTTCAGATGTGCCAAAAACTAGGTCAGTTCCGGTGCATACAAAGGGCTGCCAAGTAGATGAGCAGTTGTACATTGACCTGGTTGTGTCGACCTAATTAATCGACTATGTGCTCTTTGTCCCAGTTGATGTAAGATCGCATTCATGTTCCCAGTTGGCGGCCATAAAAACGTTTCCTTCGTTGCTTGCCAGGTTTTTTCTAATAGGGTAATTACATTTTTGGACATTACTTACCCTTCATTCACACAGGTGCTTTATCAAATTCGTGATATTCTTGTGCTTGATTTTCCCACACTCTAATATCTAACCTCACACCCGTTAATTTATGATAAGACCAGACACTGGTTTGCCTGGATCGCATCACCAATCAAAGAGACGCCTGCAGGCCTATCTATACTCAGACAAATACCGACTGACATCTGCCAGTATTTGACAGCTCAGACACCGCGCTGCACAAATATATCATTTATACCCACTCAACACTAAAAAATCCTCACAGAAATTAAAACAACCGACGTTTTTTTTTTGGTTATGGCGGACGAACACCTCATTTTGGTCTCCCGTCTGTTGCTGAGTTTTTGAGGGTGTAAACATACGTTAGCGATCAAAAATATTGTAATTATTTTGCCATGTATTTTCGTTTAATCTCCTTTATCAGAAATACGTTATTATTCTGAATAAACATAGTAAAATCATTACATGTTGTGTTCATGTATGCATATCTTAGCTGACAGTGATGTCATTTATGTTGTTGTTGAACTGCCTGCATTTCTACATGACTGAAGAATGCACTTTGAGTCTCGCACACAAAAAACAGCCATTATTTGAACCCTTCTGTATGTTTGAAAGACATACAGACGCAGTGAAGCGTGACGAGTCATTCAGACTCTCGCAGTTAGGCTAAGGTGTCTTTTTTTGCACTCGAGCATATTTCAAAAAAACTCGCTTATTTCAAAGGTCAGTTGATGTTTTATGCCTAGGGGTGTCTCGTTCCCAAAACTACCTGTCGTAATGGTCTGAATGTGACTAGCCTTGACACAGTAGCACTGCCGCTGTCTGCCGGTAAATAGTGTTTGTTGTAAAGGTTCATAAAAACATGCGCTCGAACTCGCCGCATTTGTAAACTGCTAATATTTAGGGAAATTGATTGTTTTTATGGTTTAATTGTTTTAATAGGGTAGATATAAAATAACCTCATTGATATGGAGGAATGTGATGACTTTTATCAGCGCGATTTTGTTAATGAAGAGAGAGAGAGCGAGAGAGGGAGAGCGAGAGAGAGCGAGAGAGAGAGAGAGAGAGAGAGAGAGAGAGAGAGAAGAGAGAGAGAGAGAAGGAGGGAGGGAGGGAGGGAGGGAGGAGGAGGGAGAGAGGAGAGAGGAGAGAGAGGAGGAGGAGGAGGAGAGAGAGAGAGAGAGAGAGAGAGAGCAGAGCGAGAGACGAGACAGACAGACAGACAGACAGAGAGGAAGAAGAGAGAGAGAGAGAGAGAGAGAGAGAGAGAAGAGAAAGAGAGAGAGAGAGAGAGAGAGAGAGAGAGAGAGAGAGAGAGAGAGAGAGAAATGCGATTAGTATGGGTGATGTTTTTTCCAGGGGCGTTACATTTGTTATAAAAACATGGTATATATTTGTAGTAATATGTTGTGTGTACATCATAAGTCCAGACAAGAGATATCCTATTATTATAAAACCTTTATTGCCAATAACAACTAATTAACTGCCACACCCAACCAGGTGCACGGCTCCCAATCGGTCAAAGGTCAAAGGGTGGGTGTCACTCCAAACATGTAGGTGTCACTCAACATAACATAATAATAAAGACAACAATTTATCTTAGTATCCCACTTTGTGATTTTATTTCCATCTAATCTATATAACTAATTTAATGTTATGCCTATATGGTAGAACAATGTTTACTTAATAAGTTTTGCTTTTTACCTCCTGCGTAACTAGTCATGCCCCATTACTGTTACAAGATAAACAGTGTTACCACGAACGCCATGGTGGATTGCTAGCGTCATATGTACCTCCGCCCCGTCGGGTCACGACCTCGCTCTTCGGGAATTTGAATGACAGCGCGGCGAATTGAGTGACAGCGTCGGGATTCTTATAAACATTCGACGGTTAACACTACGAAGTCAGTTCTGCTTCGTTAAAACATGTATTGCCGGTCAGAATGCTACAATAGTTATAACTTATACTGATTAACATTATCTTGCAATAAAATAAAAAGTCACGAACTGCTCATGTCACTTTAAGTGGGATCGCATAATGTTGTGAGGGAACCCACTTTGGCCTCCCCGTTTTACAAAATAATAAAATGGGTGTCTTTTTAAAACTCTTCTAACGCTTTATATTTATTAAGATAGAGTAACTACACTGTGTATGTACTTAGTCAATATGCATAGCTAGGTAGTGTAGCATAAATGAACCATTGTTGTACATAACTGTCAAATGAAGGTTGATTGGCGCGTAAGGGGCCCACTATATCCGCCCTTCCCCTACTGCCGTGGTATGTTGCCGTAAACATAGATTTATTCCAGATAAACAATTGTTATTCCCATGTACACCGATGAATGTTATCAATGGAATGGTACTCACTGTAGTCACTGATCACAAATATTTATCAACATGATTGCTTCTGGGAATTATCAGTTCATAAAGTTCATCTGGCACTTGCAACAACAAGTTCGGCGGAGTAATCTATGTACATGTTTTGCTGTTACGCTGGACAAAACAATCTTGCTACTGAAACACACTGCTGCAACAACACTTAATGCTAAGTGTTAGTCATACAAACGTAAACACATAATTCTGAGTAGCGCGGTATCCATTCAACCGGACCACGTTAAGCTATTATACTCCCCAGTTGGAAACCTGATCCTCCGATGACGCGTTTAATTTTGGTAGCCTCCAGTCAGCCAGGCTACTGTTATTACAGTCATGTCTCCAATACAGGTGAATAAAAAATGTATTGTTGAATACAACATGATGATTCACCGTAGCCCACTCAGTTCTACTAATGTTTATTTAACTGTAACGGCATAGAAAAGGCTACTTTCTCCAGCAGTGCTCGAATGAAAAAGAGGCTGAAACTTGTAGTCGGACACGCTAGTCACGTGGTCAGGTCGGGTTACCCTACAGTAAGAAAATAGGTTGCAGCATCGCCCACATAAATAACATTTCAACTTTTTTCCAAAACGTGGTTTTATGTGGGACGGTCCTACTTACTAAGGAGAATAGGAATCGTGGCTAGTTTGCTGAATAACACAAGGCGGGTATATGTTTGTATAAGAGCTTTATATATAAAGCCGCAATTATTAGCTTTGCATATATAATATGCACAAAACATTACAATAATCATATACTGATCCTAATTAATAACAATATAAACTAAGAACAGCAAAGGTGGGGGAACCAACCACATCCGGCCATTCTGTAATCAACGATTTCGGGATGGCACCCCCCACCCCACAAGATTCCGATGCACTCGACTACAGGACTATGCCTACACTACCAAAATTAATCAAGACATGTATAGTAGCTAACATGTGCGCCTAGGTCCACAAACACTACTGAACCTGGAACGCCTAAGTCATGCGCATTACCAAGAACCTGCTAGATACAATCTGAACCGACAGCTGGCTACAACGGAAGTCCCACCGAAGTATAAACCAAAAACCAGGTCTCCCTAAGAGGTAATTACAAGGTATCGTTATGACATAGCAGAAATGTGTCACCACAGGTGATGTCACCCCCAGGTGTCTAAACCATACCAATACACCTATAGCGACGACAGTATAACAGTTGTATATACCACTCCACTAACCATACATGCATAATCATGTGTCTATGGAATGCCCCACCTAAGTAGAAAGCAATCCCGTGCGAATGACTAATGATACGCGTAAAATCACATATATGGTGTCAATAATCCAGCTTGTAATCCCTAGAGAGCCCCACCTAAGTAGAAAGCTCACCAGGAAGACTACCTGTAGTACTAACGTTTTGCATACACATGTGTATGACGGAGAAAAATGCCGCGGATGACCCACCTAAGTAGCTGTAGATGAATGGAGATGCAACATTGTTATCCTAATATATTTCCAAAAGGCTTGGGATTTCCAACGTCCCATGCGTTGGATTTCATCATCCGACAGCCCTCTCATTGCCGCTGTTGTGGCTGCCCCAATACGGAAGCTATGCCCTTTGTAAGACCCATATGGAAGTCCCGCCCAAGTCAAAGATTATTTCAGCTGAACACTGAAAAAAGATTTGAAGACAAGAGCACCCCCAGGAAACATAAATAATGGCCCCGGTGAATTACCACGGACGGCTATGTATAATCTCATGGCCTTAACTGGACACAAAGCGAAGTCAGCGTGCGCTGGAACAGACGAAGTAACTGGAGGGCCACTGCAATGTTTATATGTATGGAAAACGACGGAACAGTCGGAAGATGTTACCGCTATCTGGGAAAATTGCAGGACTGTGTTAGCCTGTGCTGGTGTCGCTGCGGCAATTTCCACAATTCTCAAGAATGCATGAAATGCCAGAAGATACATGGCCGAAGTCAAAAGCCTGTCATAATACGAAATAGAAACATTCTGTTGTGTAGCATCAACCAGTTTATTTAGGACGGCCTGTGTAATTGGCGCCCGCTGATCACAAGAAGGCATCAGCAAGAGTTTCTAACGACAAAAGCAGCCGTAGGATCCAAATAATTATGCATTTTATGTACATAAGAAATTGCAGATAATGTGCTCGCAATAGAAGCTGGGGCAAATCCATCGTGGAAGCAAAAAGCAACAAAAGAAACCACAGCTGGTGTTTTAGCTGGAAACCATGCGCTTATATGAAGATGTGTGCTACAGAAATCATGGAACCTGTTAATACCTTTTTGATATGCTTTAGATGTCAGATCTGATAACAACAATTGCTGGATTACAGAGGCCAAGGCAGGAGATCCGGCGGGATGACCGACTGCATTGGCTTGAGGCCATACTGGCGGCGTAGGTCTGGCGTATCCTGGAACCGAGACTGTGCATCTGCGATAACATTTGTCTTTCCAGGAACGTGCTTGGCCCTAAGAATAACATTGTTCTGCATGAGTGACACTGTCAAAGTACGGATGAGTGACATGAGCTGCTTGTCTTTGCTGGTTTGGTTGTTAATTATGTGAACCACTGCTTCATTGTCGGATAAGACAAGAAGCCGCCTGTCAGTGAGGACCGAAGGCCATAAGCGTAAAGCGAGAGCAATCGGAAATAACTCCTTGATAGCAATATTGTAATCATCCACGAAGGAGGCCACAACCCCTGGAACCATTGCCCGTCCAGTAAGCCTGCATACCCAAACCCAGAAGCATCAGTGAATAGTTCTAGCTTTTCAGAAGAAGTCCACAAGTCATTAAGCAACAGTGGTGTACCATTGTAGTGTTCCAGAAACAAGACCCATGCCGCTAAGTCCAGGCGCGCTTCCTGTCGTAGTCGAATATGGAAATGTGGCTTAGCAATGCCAATGGTCAAGTCAATTAAACGACGAAGAAATGGGCGACCCATGATAACGACTTTGCATACGAAAGCTAAAGTTCCGATGACAGACTGGAGTTCCCGCAAAGTCACCTTTCTGCGTCGCCTATAGGCTCGGACCAAGTTAACAGCGGCCTCAAGTTTGTCTTGAGGCAGTCGTGCCTGCATCGACACCGTATCTACTTCGATCCCATGAACTATGACACATGTGGATGGCACGACAGTCTTTTATGATTTACTGGAATAGAAAACAATTCGGGCAATGAAAAGAACTGTTGGAGATAGTGCTGACACACTTGTTCCGAAGGCGACATAAAGACGA
This sequence comes from Ridgeia piscesae, assembly GCA_025642075.2. NCBI lineage: Eukaryota > Metazoa > Annelida > Polychaeta > Sabellida > Siboglinidae > Ridgeia > Ridgeia piscesae. The sequence continues at coordinate 80,463 of JAODUO010000972.1, forward strand.
CGTCATCTAAGATATGCGACATGGAAGTGCCTTGTGTTGTAGAATCCATTGAAGCGCACAGCTAAACTGCTCAAAAATACTGCACGAAATAGAACAACCCATAGGAAGGCACATGTCATAATAGTACTGACCGTCAAATGTAAACCCTAGCAGATGGTAGTCAGTAGGATGTATAGGCACAATGCGAAAAGCGGCTTCGACATCAGCTTTGGCGATGAAGCAGCCCTGTCCCACTGTTGTCAATAAAGACACAAAGAAATCAAAATCTTCGTAAGAAAGCGAACAGAAATCTCGAGGGTACCAGAATTAACCCGAAGCCCCTTTTGGAAAAGATAAGTCATGGATAATGCGAAATCTACCAGGATCTTTCTTAGGGATGAGCCCTAGTGGCGATACAACATGCTGGGAAAGGGCCAGCTATACGGCCCAACCTTGTCTCATCACGGATCATATCCCTGGCAATAGAAGGATGTAATAAAAGCGATGGATGATTACATGGCACTGTTCTACGATGGAGGTCACCCTCAAAGGGGATGTGAACACCGTCAGTGAAACTGGTAACAAGGGCTGCCGTAGCCGCAGAATCATAATTACTTTCGGTTAGCAAAGCGAGGAGCGGGGCGGAGCGCACTGGTGTTGGGAGTCTGGGGTTTGGGTAGGACGGCAGCTTGGCGTTTTGCCGGACACTGAGCTGGGATATGTGAGCCATTACAGGTCGGGCACGAGTATCTGTAGGTGCATCCTAGATACCGACAGGTACCGGTAGTGCAGAAGGCAAAGCAGAAGCCGACTGGAAAGGACTGCCTCCGAGGAAATGGTTGTTTACGTTTTGGAAGAAAGGCAGGGTTGGGGGTAGTGTGAGCGTTACTCGTCACCGTGTGATAGAGCTCAGGGTGCAGATGAGACCATGGCATCGAATTTATTGCCCTTAATTTCCTAAAATCACTCTAGGGAAAACTCTAGGGTGGACAGTAGTCCCCAATGGAGCGAATCAGCTGCACATACTTCAGGATGTCCTGAATTTCATTGGGGAAATGTTGAGTGTAAATTGCCACATAAATCATGAAGGCATCCGTCCACTGCTCGATGTTGTGGATCTTAGCCGTGGGCTGATCCTTCACCTGCACCTGGGATGTCCCTATAATGGGGTCAACAAAAAGAGTCGTGTGAGATTTGGGTGTGCCGACAAGCAGACCCAAATCTACAAACTGCTTGCCCCAAATCTTAGATTTGATACGTTCATTAACAAGGCTGCCAAGTGGCACCGAAGAGAAAGTGTCCATGTTCGACGGGTGGTCCATGGCCTCCCCTCCGGCAACCGCAAGCATCGGGGCTGCACCATCAGTGCCTGTAGCAGTTGCAGCCGCGCCAGCGGCGGCTGTCACACCAGGTCTCACTGCAGTGGAGGCAGCGGCCATGTCTGTGATGACATCGCCCATCGCTTGCATGTGTTGCTGCATCTGCAGCATCTGCTCCTGCAAAGCAGCAGTAGTGATGGTCGGCAGGTCTACGTGATCTGGCGTCCCGTCCATAGCGTCCAGCGGCTCGCCTAGCTCATCAGCTGGACGTCTACGAACTGTCCTGCGCCTGTTTTCCCCTCGGAACGTTTTGGGGCTTGCCTCTTTCGTGGTGGCATTCTGGAACTACAGACAGATAGGCCGGCACAAAATGACAGTATGTACACACAGCTCTTACATGAGACCCTGAAAGGATAAGCATGTCAACATATGAGCACAACCAATGTTGTTAAGTTACCGACTGAAGTCAGGTAGTAAACAATACATACCAAGAGTATGCCACTAATTAATATAGCAAATATCAACTGTACTTATAATGCAATTAATGCACTGCCAGCCATATGAAATAGCACAACAAAAACGTTGATAAAATACTGCAAGAGCCAACACCACCAGAGAGTGGGTATAATAACAGCCAAGATGGGACTTATATAATTCCGCTATTTGGTATAATCTGAAAGACCTACGAAAATGCCACCAGTTGGACTAATCGTAAGGACCGACTGAAAAGCCACCAGTTGGGCTAACCGTAAGGACCAACTAACTGCCACCAGTTGGGCTAGTCTTAAGGACCTACTGAAAGCCTCCAGTTGGGCTAGTCTTAAGGACCTACTGAATGCCTCCAGTTGGGCTAGTCTTAAGGACCTACTGAATGCCACCAGTGGGGCTAGTCTTAAGGACCTACTGAATGCCACCAGTTGGGCTAGTCTTCAGGGCCTACTGAATGCCACCAGTTGGGCTAGTCTGAAGGACCTGCTGAATGCCACCAGTTGGGCTAGTCTTAAGGACCTACTGAATGCCACCAATTGGGTTAGTCTCATGGACCTACTGAATGCCACCAGTTGGGCTAGTCTCAAGGACCTACTGAATGCCCCTAGTTGGGCTAGTCTCAAGGACCTACTGAATGCCACCAGTTGGGCTAGTCTTAAGGACCTACTGAATGCCACCAGTTGGGCTAAATAGCCACCAATTGGTATAATCATAAAGGCGTACAAAAGTTGCCCTCAGTTGGGTTAAACCATTGCCGAGCACACAACAAATGCCTCCAGTTTTGGGAGCTGAAAGTAATTTTACAGGTGTAGTTATTATTATTAATATTATTATAACACCTCAAAAATATCTCGAAATGTTATGTTAAAGCGCTGTTGAGCATGTTGGATAGTGCTCTTAATAGATAATAAATAATAATAGTAGTATTATAATTCCCCCAGGAAGGGATAAATAACGTAAGTCCAGCAAGCAAGTCATCCGCTCAAACGTGTCAACCCGCTAGGAATAACCCCACAGTCATAGAGATCAATGCAGTTGCCCCCCCCCCCGTTCGCCTGTTTGTTGCAGCCGCGACGTGTCATCTGATACCGGCACGGTCATTCCGGCCGCCAGGTCGTACCGTAGGAAACTGCGGTCGCCGAGGTCGGCTTTGGACAGTCCAAAGTACAACGGCCAGGCGCCCTGCCGTAGCGGCCAACTGAGACGGTAAAGGTATCATGTTACATGACGGACAGACAGCTGGTTGAGCCCCTTTGCCAACGGGCGCTCTCTTGGGCCTCTATCTGGGCCTCCTTTAGTGCTGCTTCAATGTTTTGGCCTTCTAGTCGCGGGCTATTGCATTGACGGGAGAGGTAGGTGGGAGGGGTTGGATACGCTCCACGGCGCGGTATTATATCCCACTTTACGAACTCATTAATGTAAACGGTTCGATAGTATTATAATTGTGATGGCAACCCGCTGTAATCTAGTCACACGAAGTGTATACAGGCCATCTAAGGTCAGCGCTTGCCCGCACTGGGTCACGGCAGCGAAGAGGCATCTCACGGCCGGAATCAGCCGTAGTTACACGGGGGGCGTTGACCCCGAGCGAGCAGCGATACCAAATTTACAGTGTAGTAACAAGTGTAGTAAAACCCCAAATAATCATTGAACCGTAGGAATAGAATATTCCATGTAAATAAAATAGCATATAAAGGCAGTTAATATGTGTTATTAAAAACACAATGTTACAACTGCAATAGCATAGAAATGGCTACCTTCTCCAGCAGTGCTGGAATGAAAAAGAGGCTGAACCTTATAGTCGGACACGCTAGTCACGTGGTCAGGTCGGGTTACCCTACAGTATGAAAATAGGTTGCAGCATCGCCCACATAAATGACATTTCAACTTTGTTCAAATGGTGGTTTTTCGTAAACACGACTGCATTTCCAAGACACAATTTGTAGAGCATTATTCAAACATAACTTATTCACAATGGCCTACCTATGACATGATGTGAGACTGTGTCGTTTCCCCTTTGGCAACATGTTTGCTCTAATGGTACGTTATCTCATGCTTGCCTGGACCGAGAGGATTGAGGGCGGCTGCCCTCGCAATATTTGCAAACCCAAAAATATAATTATACAGACAGGTTTGTATTGTGTGGTTTAATTTGATTAGTCCCTCAGTATTTAAGGACAATGATAGTATTTTCATAAAAATCGAGGCTTTTGTCCAATACAAAATCTAAGAAAATTCAAATGTTACAAAATACGTTAATAATTATGCAGCGATGTCAACACACCGTTATCACATAACGTCTTCAAACAAGACGATGCTACCTGACACTGATACATTCCCCTCCTTGTTGGACGCGACCCAAGTAGGCCAAACAAGGCACTGATACGAGAATGAAAGAGATAACATCATTCTTAGAAAATGAACCCAACTAACCCGCCCTGGCGTGACATCGATATACCCCACTGTATGAGTAATTACCCCTACGGGTGACGCGATTCAAACGCAGAACGGATATACGTACCCAGATCGGTTTTATTCGTAGCGACCATGTGGGCGTGCAATGGCGTTATTTGGCTAATTAATAAACGGAGCTACTTGCCGGGGTTTCGTACAACCACACAATTGTCCATTACGAGTGGTTGAAACTGTAAACAGCAACAACCACTGAGTATATTTTCCTATTGTTTGTCGATTATTTGTTCTTAAAGTTTACATAACTCTAAAAGGCAGACAGCGTAAATGTTTAAATCGCATCTTGTTCTGTCGTGTTGTCTATTGTGTAGTATAGGTATATACAACGGAGTCACTCAGTCGTGGTTATTTGTTCTTCCTGTGTGGGTCAAATCGACGGCTTTCTTGTCAACAGTGCTGCCAATAAGCACACGCATACACATTAAATATGCATCAATATACAAGCATTTGTCGTGTAAACAAGCTGATTATGTCATGCGACTGTTATATAAACACTATGTCCTTATGAGTAATGCGGTATCAATTCAATAGGATAGGATCACCTACATTTCATTTATTGCAAAACTGGTCTTCTGAAAAACATATTCGTGTTTTTTTGGAAACGTTCAGCTACGCAATAACTACAACGCGAAAACAATTGAATAAAGCAACTTTTGATACAGTAACAAATGATGACTTGTTTTATTTACGTGTGTACGTGTGTACATTGTGTGTGTGTGTGTGTGTGTGTGTGTGTGTGTGTGTGTGTGTGTGTGTGTGTGTGTGTGTGTGTGTGTGTGTGTGTGTGTGTGTGTGTGTGTGTGTGTGTGTGTGTGTGTGTGTGTGTGTGTGTGTGTGTGTGTGTGTGTGTGTGTGTGTGTGTGTGTGTGTTGTCTGTCTGTCTGTCTGTGTGTGTGTGTGTGTGTGTGTTTGTTTGCGTGCGTGCGTGCGTGCGTGCGTGCGTGGCGTGCGTGCGTGCGTGCATGCCCGCCTATATGTGGCTATGCGGGTATGCGTGCATGCGAGTATGTGTATATGTGAATATAACATACAATACGAATTTAATTTCATACGAAGCTGTAATCGTTCTCTTGTTTCCGTGTTTATCAAAAGGAGAATTTCAAGAACATGTTACGCTTAGTTATTTGATGACGTGTGGTAGCCGACTAAACACACATTTTCTTCCTAGACAGCGTGGAGTCAGGCACCGGTCGTTTTATCGGACGCGAAGAAAGGCACCTGTACAATACGCCGGTATTTCAAGGCAGCTGTGCAATACAACTATATGAAAGCATGTCATGTCGTCTCGCAGTAACGACGCGCGTGCAGACGGCGGGCGACACTTGAAAGCAGTATACGTGCCATGGATCGTGTTGCTTAAAAACTGAAGTAGCCGCTTACCCATAGTACGGGTTCTTTTCTTCTCGCAATGACGTAACTAGGACGTCGGAAAGGTGGGCGTCCACCAAGTTAAGGCGTGATCCTGATCAGTTTCCCAGGCCGCGGTGGCAAAATACATTATGATACATCCACAAAGCAAACGGGCACCGATATTGCCCCGCGCTAATTAATTGTTTGTTATGCCGCTCGACAATCATGCCAATTTCGCATCGACGCGAGAGTTAGTTGATACTTCTACACAACCAGGGTAGGGTGGACATGAACCGACGTTTCTGTCAGACAATCTTCTTCAATTTGAACTTACAACGAGTATTGCCGCATTTGCGAGACGCGTTTGTCTACGTTTCAGCGCAGTGTTGTTTACGTAACGATGGTCTCTGTTTTGTAACATTTGGTAAATATGACTATCGCGATGGTCACGTAACTTATCATGCATGAAACTATCTTTTTTCAGAAACGGATGTTGTAGCTGGTAACGAGACTGGTGTGTCGGGCGTGTTTGACGTAGAACAGAAATGTCCTTAGTATGATGAAACATTGTCGAGTTGTGAAAATTGAGAACACATCATTGGTACTGGTAGATTAGAGATGATTATAAATCGTCCTCGCAGGTGTTGACGATTTGTATTACTAGTCGCAACGATAATACAGCTGTCCGTAATTGTAGTGTAGGAATAAAATGATGCCCAATAACAAACCCGCTAGTAAAGTCAGAACACTATCAATCACTTACCTGTCCGTTTTCCGTCATCGTTTCCCTGGTGTATGGCCGATAACTCTGTCAACCACGTAAGACCTCAGCACCTGTTTACGATTGAATTACGTTGCTGTAATACCAGTATGATAAAGAGCAGAATTCAACAGGCGTGACTGGTAGCCCACTCGTCAGCCAATGACAGGTGCGCTATTGACTGACAAAACTTGATAAGAGCGATTCCAGGTAAAAACTGGCTAAGGTGCATGTTTAGCGACCGCATCTGGGACAGTCAACCTGCTACATTGCGGTCGGGTCGATTACCGATCATAGGGTGCCCTCTTGTCTGGGGTTACGATGTGGTAAATGTTTGTTTTTAAGTTGGTGTGGTTCTTGTTTGTGTCTAAACACCATTACCCTGATTAATGTGAGTAGCGTACCCGAGTGTAATAATTATTGTGATGGAGTCTTTTCGCGTGGAGCTTAGCGATAGGAATGTATCGTGTTCTATATGGGTAGTGTTGGAATAATTAGTGGTACCACTCTTGCTGTTGAATAAGCCGTGAACACAGTTATAACATGCCCCATGCTTAGACAACATAGTTGCAGTTTTGAGAGTCAAGCTGAATTTGTACTAAGACTTGATGTGTCCAAATCAACCGAAACGTTCAAAGGATAGAATATGTGTAGGTTCACTGTTTAACAGGTGTGACTGCCAATTGGACACGTTCTTAAATTTATCACTATGCGATAAACGTTAGGTGCGTTGAGAAGCCTTTACCTCTAAATGGACTTCTATGAAAAAAAAAATATATATATATATATATATATATATATATATAGAAAGAGAGAGAGAGAGAGAGAGAGAGAGAACATTTTATCCGGACTACAGAAGTTACCATTGAACTGTTGCGTACAACCTTTATTTAGTTATTAAATGACTGTTACAAACCGGCACATGTATACATAGATATTTAGTAACTGTATCAACGTTACAAGAGGTGTGACGTATTTATGGAGGGGATACAGACACACACACACACGCACACGCACACGCACACGCACACGCAATGTATACATGTGCCGTTTTGTATGTATATATATATATATATATATATATGTGTGTGTGTGTGTGTGTGTGAGAGAGTGTGTGTGTTGTGTATGTATGTATGTGTATGTATGTGTGTGTGTATGTGTGCGTGTGCGTGCGCGTGTGCGTGTGTGTGTGTCTGTATCCCCTCCATAAATACGTCACACCTCTTGTAACGATGATACAGTTACTAAATACATGTATACATGTGTATTGTATATATATATATATATATATATATATATATATATATATATATATATTATATATATATATATATATATATATATATATATATATATATATATGTGTGTGTGTATATATGTGTGTGTGTGTGTGTGTGTGTGTGTGTGTGTGTGTGTGTGTGTGTGTGTGTGTGTGTTGTGTGTGTGTTGTGTGTGTATGTGTGTGTGTGTGTGTGTGCGTGTGCGTGCGTGCGTGCGTGCGTGCGTGTGTGTGTGCGTGTGCGTGTGTGTGAGTCTGCTTCCCCTCCATAAATACGTCACACCTCTTGTAACGATGATACAGTGTCATGAGCATTTGTAGTAGCAAAGTTACTCAATATCTATATATGTATGTATGTGCCGTTTTGTAACAATGTAATGTTTGTGTGTAATAAAAGTTTTACCCAACAGTTGAATGGTAACTGTTCTGTAGTCCGGACGTGTGCCATCAGTACCACCCGTTGTTATTTGTATTCGACGTGGGTTGTCATTATTTCGACTGGCGCTCACTGGTGAGTGACAACAGAACAATAAAAAAATCTCACTTGCACCGGAATCGCATGGAAAAAGGAGGCCGACTCCATTCATTCAACCGGCTGTCATACCAGAGCGCGTGAAATGCAGACAGTCGCAATTTATTCAAAGCAGTGAATGGGTTGGCTCCAGACTGTATGTATGCGTTGTTCAAATCGGTTTCGAACATTTCGACCAGAACAACACGGGCAAATGTAAAAGGGGGTCTTCCACGTCACAAGAGCACAGAACAAACGTCTTCAAGAACTCTATTGCAGTTAATGGCGCACAAATATGGAATATCTTAAATCCAGATATAAGAAACTCCAGCTATGCGTGCTTGTGTGTGTGTGTGTGTGTGTGTGTGTGTGTGTGTGTGTGTGTGTGTGTGTGTGTGTGTGTGTGTGTGTGTGTGTGTGTGTGTGTGTGTGTGTGTGTGTGTGTGTGTGTGTGTGTGTGTGTGTGTGTGTGTGTGTGTGTGTGTGTGTGTGTGTGTGTGTGTGTGGGGTGTGTGTGTGTGTGTGTGTGTGTGTGTGTGTGTGTGTGTGTGTGTGTGTGTGTGTGTGTGTGTGTGTGTGTATGTGTGTGTATGTGTTTGTTGTGTGTGTGTGTGGTGTGTGTGTGTGTGTGTGTTGTTGTGTTTGTTGTGTTGTTGTGTTTGTTGTGTTTGTTGTGTTTGTTGTGTTTGTTGTGTTTGTTGTGTTTGTTGTGTTTGTTGTGTTATTGGCGCCTATACCAAATGTCATTGCCCACAAATGTCACTTTATACAAACTGGACAACTCTCTATGTCCATGACCAGTTATTTTGCTGGTTAAGTGCACAATGTGTGTGAGCTTTATGTTATTAATTGTATTTGTGATATCGTCGCACGTTAATTAGGTGAATTATAAATTGCTTGTATAAGCCCATGTACACAATTTCACGAATGTGCCAACTGATATCAAAATGTTCCGGTTTCTCAGTAGAAGAAAGTCGCTACTGCGCTTTATTGTACACAAAATATACATGTTCACAAAATGTCAGACTTTAATCTAGTCCAGTACACCGGCGTATCGACTCTTTTACTGTTTGATAGTCCATGTCGATCGGTTTGTGTGCGTGTTTAATCCTCACGCCTCTAAAGAATTACTTCAGAGTGTTACGTTTGATGCTGCAATACGAGGCCAACGACGCTGTTGCGGCTGTTCCGGCATTTCCCACAAGACACCATACGGGTGGGAGCTACTACCGATTAAATCAGTCCACGTGAACCCGTGTTGAACCTTGTAGTGCAAGTCATTTACGCGGCATCCCCCGTGTATATAAACCCCGCGGCCCCTTCGACAAATCCCCATGGAAGAGTTAAAGGTGATTACACAAAGCAGCCCCAAAAGCGGGAGGATTGGGAGCGAGGGGTTGTGGTTTAAACACTTCGAGTGCACTCTACTTCCTCTGCATGCACGGCAACAATATTGCAACGAATGACAAAATTGTACGTGTGTCGAGTTGACCTTATCGTGTTGTTCTCGTAGCCACTGGAAGTGTTAAATACCCCCCCCCCATTAAACCCTGTTTATAGCCAGCTGGGGAAACCTTCCGCATAGTGTCAACATGGAATCCACCCACATTCCCACTACGGCCTTTACACCAGGAATCAAATCGACCTCGCCGTAATACTGTACCTGAACATGTCAATCGAATTACATTTACGGATGTCCCATTGTCTTATACGTAACATGACATCATGGGAAGTTGATACTGTTACTCTGAAAGGTATTACCCTTCTCTGGAAACTTACCAAAATCGCTAACTGTCCAGCCCAGCTTGATTTGCTCCCGGTACTGCTGATGACACGTGACCCATTTCGAGTAAAATTACGATTGAAAGAACGCAAAGATTAATTGAATGACCAGTAACGAAATATTATACTAACGCAAGCAAAATGGTTATAACAGCAGGCGTTTGTAAATATTCACATAAATTCATCAAAATCGTTACTGCTGCCACACTGCGGTGACAATATCAACTAGAACAGCTGACAAGACGTCATGATACAATCAAAAAAGTGATCATATAACCGCACAACCACTATGGTGGCGCGTAAAACTGCAATCAGTAGAAACTATCGTGCACAGACCAAAGCTGCCCAGATCCGTACTAAGCATATACCTATATTCTAAGCATTGATCCTCGAATACGAACTCGGACGTCCAGTGCAGTTTCATAGAATGTGTCTGTTGTGCACTAATAAATACTTCATCTAAACCTGACCAGTATTGATCACCCATCCTAAATAATGGCATTAGCTCCACCTCAATGGCGTTAGCTCCGAAGACCATTGGTATGTATTCGATAATTGTAATAATTCCTCTGGCGCAGTCTACCATATTGTGTCAATGCCATTGCTTCCGTATAGATAACGTTGGGTGTTTCGTGATTTGTGTAACAAATGAAGTTACAACGGTATCACGGAGTATCGGAGACGCAACCTCTGGAGGCATGGTAGAATTTCGTCAGAAAAATCCATGGATGGTATACATATCCTCGCAAGCCAGGGCTGTTTCCCAGATAAACTACCCATGGGCTGGCGACCCCCCTACGAGAAGCCTTTGATTTAGTCGAGTTGAATTAATTTATTGACGTTGCCAGTCGTGACGTTTCAGGTAACGATTGAACAGCGCTAATACCCTTCCCAATGTGAATACGAATATTCCAGTATAACCACCAGCCCTCCAATCCACGAATAGGTGGCCAGTTTTGTGTATTCAAGTATTTTATTTCTACATCCCCAACATTACATGTAACATGAGCGGGGTGTGGCTGTCACATGCTACCACGTGACCGGAGGTCGACCACAGTGACAGTCCTTGTGGGCGATTTCGCTGACTGATTTTTAAATAAAATGTTTTGAAAAGGATGTGCCAGAGGTAGGGAAGATATGGTACTGACGTAATCACCCGCAGCGACCCCTGGCGCGCGAATATGGTTATATTGTTATATATGACAACCTACCTTTACAGCTCTCACGTATGCACGCACGCACGCACGCACGCACGCACGCACGCACGCACGCACGCACGCACGCAACACCGTGGCGAATCCCAAATGAAGGAATAGTTGCATTGGTACCGCGATAGAAGGCTCACTCCAGCTACCCTACTTGGACAATTGTATCATTAATTCCATCATGTGACTGGAATTAATCCTGATGGCTCCACTGTCATGCAACGAGTGCTTAATGAAAAACTCACATTGTAAAAAAGATATCACATTGCAAGTAATGCATTGTGTCGGATTGGTGCCATTTGAAATCAGGTTGAGTAATTAGTTTGTCTGTCGTATTGGTTGTAACTGTACTTTTTGTTAGTGTGTACAATGCAGTCGAAACTTAATTGTGTAACTCAATTTAGTTATCAAAAACGACTGTAATAGGTAATAATAATCATTATTATGCAGATATTTATGACGTAATCAGATCAATCAAGCTAGTGATACCATCTTAGGTAAACATCCCTAGTGAACATCGTAAGTAGTGAAGGGAGGGGGGAGGGACGGGAGAGGAGGGAGAGAGGGGAGGGAGGGAAGAAAGAACGAGAATGGATAATAAGTAAAAAAAACACGTTTGTTGGTTGGTGGCGGACACGTCCACCCGCCACCAACAACACTTGTTTGTAAACCCGCGGGTTGTGCACTAAGACTAGCCTACATATAGTCGCCACTGACTGTAGGCGCGCTCGTACTCACACAGCAGCACAGTGAACTCGAGACAGTATAACTCTGAGTGACCTCGCTCATGGTTCGAATCGGCAGTTAGCATTCCATTGCTCTAAAAACTGTAATAACATTTTTATAGATTGTGGATCCTCCTGTCCGTACGCCAGCCCGCCTGCCTGCCTGCCCGCCTCCTGCCCGCGTGCTGCCCGCCTCCTGCCCGCCTCCTGCCCGCCTCCTGCCCGCCTGCCCGCCTGCACGCCTGCACGCCTGCACGCCTGCCTCCGCCTGCCCGCCTGCCCGCCTGCCCGCCTGCTCACTCGCTCTTTAAGCAGGTTCCAAAGTTACCCATGAAGAAGTTATGGTTCTTGGAGAATTGGAGTTGCCGGATCTCTATATGCAGGTTGTGTTGACACACATTGATGTCTTTTTCTAGACTCACTTCTGTTTCTTCGAATTGTCCATCTGACATTGCACCTAAGAAAGCTTAAAGCTCTATGAATAATCATTATGACTGGATACTGCGCAATACACAATGCACCTTTATTCGCATTTTGATAACATTCATGTATTGCGATATATTTGTGGAACAGGCCCTTTTTATATTTCTAATGCGATTTGTCTGGGGATTTACTGCACTAAATACGTGACCAAATGTAATCTAGCGACACGTAAATGTTATGTAACCTGTAAAGATGAATGGGTCACACGTGTAGCGGATACGAACGGGGTCATGGTCGTTGATGTGTAAGTTTTGTTTGTTCGGAATTTAATACCGCGACAGAGCACCCGTGAGCACGGACGCACATTTGGTGCCATGTTTACAATAATTGTGTGCAGCGGCTGTGTTGACATTTTTGTCGTTGTGTAGTAATTCGTGGTGTTGATGTCGTTGATGGTAATGATGACGATAATAATCATAATGTTGACGACGACGACGACGACGACGATGAAGGCGAAGACGATGATAACGTTGATGATTATGCACAACGTACAGTAGTTTTGCACGTTGTGACATGTTACTGAGCGTACTTTTCTAAAATATTCAGATCGTGAATGAAATGCACAGTATTAATAATTACTTGTAGTGGTGGTTAAGAAAACACACAGCAAGCAAACATCGGTCGATATAACGTCTGAATTACTGCCATTTCGTGTGAGCGATTCCAGAAGAAACCAATTACATAGAAAATACTACGTCCTGCAACAATATGAAACAGTGGCGCCTCCTGTCGACCAGCGTTCCAACGATTTTCTGTGAAATAAATAATTTGTGATAGAGATCATTTGGAAATTGTGTGCGTGAGTGCGCGCGCGCGCGCGTGCGTGTGCGTGTGCGTGTGCGTGTGCGTGTGCGTGTGCGTGTGCGTGTGCGTGTGCGTGTGCGTGTGCGTGTGCGTGTGCGTGTGCGTGTGCGTGTGCGTGTGCGTGTGCGTGTGCGTGTGCGTGTGTGTCGTGTGTGTGTGTCGTGTGTGGTGGTGCGTGTGTGCGTGGGCGCGTGTGTGCGTTTGTGCGTGTGTGCGTGTGTGCGTGTGTGCGTGTGTGCGTATGTACGTGTGTGCGCCTGCGCGTGTGCGCGCGCGTGCTTGCGTGCGTGCGTGTGTGCGTATGCGTGTATGTGTGTACCTCGTTTGGATCGGTGTAGATCATGGTACTCTGTTCCCTGTCGTATAATTCGGTGTAGAATTCCTCTATTCATTCTATGTTCTTAACTTGATCATGGGTTTCTTTATCTTACTTGTCTAAGAGTGTGATCAGTTTGTCTTGGCCTAACTTATGCGTTCTTCAGACTTTCCTCAGGCTCTTTGATGCCATGATCGTTTCTCGTAAGATCTCTGGTTTATATTTCCTGATGTCCTCTCTTGCTTTCTTATTAACGGTCTTGCATATTTCTGCATACTCTATGGGTTGTTTATCGACGCCCTTTTCCAATAGTTCTCGTTTCGTCACCAGGGCTCGTGTTGGTGATGATATCCTCTATTTCAGTGGCTTCTACATTGCCGTAGCTACTCTTGACGCGCTTTGTCGGATCATGTCAGTGATCGTTTCGCTCATGGTGTCGATGTCGTGTAGTTCTTGTAGTGTCTCGAATCGGTTTCGCAATTCGAGTTGGAATTCGATCTTCGTTGACACTATTTGTGCGGCATCTACTCTTGGTGGCCTCTTGGTCATCAATGGTTTCCTTTTCACCTCTACGTCCAGTTTGAAGTTGGACATAATCATTATGTGGTCACATACAATGTTGACTTGGTTGATGACTATTACGCATGTGACGAAGTCTGGCTTGTTTGTTAGGATGTAGTCAATTTCGGTCTTCGTTACACCTTTGGGCTTTTCCCCGTTCATATCCTCCCTGCTTTCTTCTGAAACATATTATTCATGATTTTGTGCTTTCGTAATGTGCCCATTCTATCAAGGTGACGCCTCTTTCATTTCTCAAATCGAGCCAAAATTTTCCCTATTTGCGCATTGAAGTCTCTCATCCCTATCGTATTGTTGTTTGTTTCCCTAAAGTCTCATCGACGTCGTTGTAGATGCTATTTATGTCTACTTCTGAGTATGATGTTGTTGGTGCATATACTTACTTGCATATACAATCTTTAGTTTGCAGCACTTTGTTATGCACAGAACAAGTTCTGCTACTCTGGGGCTGATGCTGTTTACCCTCTCAATGTGATCTTTCCATGTCCTGCTTATGAGAAAGCCTACTCCGTCTTGGCCATTGTTAGGCTTAGAATGGTGCAGTAGGTGGACACTTTATAGGGTAGTGAAACATTCCTCTCGTCTTCTTACTTCTCCGAACCCGATTACATCCCCTACCAACCTGGTTTCCCGAAGTTCTTCTTCGAGTTCTTGTATGTGTTCATCTCTTGGTAGAGTGCTAATAACCAAGTTACGAACGGACATCCTGATTAACAATTCGACCATACCAGAACAATGTCTCATTATACGTCGCGGGCGATAGTGCTACTGATGCGTTGGGATATTTGGAAAGATATAGATTACAATAATCCTGTTGTACAACGTTGCCACGCAACGCAAGTACCCGAAACGGCAAATGTGCTAAGATCACTGGAATATGAAATCCTTTCTACAACCCGTTTGTTCGGTAATGTTACTGCTCGGTGGTAATGTTACTGTTCAGTAAAGTTACTGTTCGGTAATGTTACTGTTCGGTAATGTTTCTTCTGCAGTGTTTTTCGCATGTCTTGGTCTGTTCATTATCAGAGAAACACCCATTTCTTGCCACTAGCTTACTGACGATCAATGTGAACTAAGTGCTTGTCTCCCTTCTACGTTTATATACCCAATATGCATCTTTCATTACTATATAAATGTATTAGATATTCATCAGAAAATGTCTAAGCAATTATTGCTTATGTATCATGTTTTCGGTTAGCAATACTGCTAGAAATAACAATATTGTTATAATAAACGCATATTATTTATTTTATAATTTCTGCTAATTTTGCATACCTCGTTGACGTGTCAGCTGCTCGCCTGGAACCTTCCATCAGAACCACTATCAACCGAATCTATGACACACTTGTGTTCGAATAGGACACGCGAGTCTCATCTGCCGCCATAATCTCTGTTATGCTATTTTGTAATTGTCATCAATTTGATCCGGTTCCCAAAGACTTGAACGCGCTATAATATGTTCTTCGGCATACGGACTAGGCTTGATTAATCTGACTCCGTGAGGTGGCAGCACTGTACAGGTCCTCAACGCCTGTGATATTAATGGGCTGTCGATGTAATTGACAGGGCGGCCTTACCCCAGATTAGGGTAGAGACGCTGTTTGGTTCTCAGGCCGAATTTGAAATAACCAATTAAATAACGATACTGTTATCACATAATGCTGTATTATAAAAACTATTCAAAATTAAGTTTATACTAACACAAAAATAAATATAAATATAAATGTGCTGTTGTTTATAAAATAGGAATTACGGCAGGATTAACCAGTATCCGTGAGATGGCAGCATTGTTTAGCCCCACAAGGATAACATTCAAACGTTGTTTATAAAATAGGAATTACGGCAGGATTAACCAGTATCCGTGAGATGGCAGCCTTGTTTAGCCCCACAAGGATAACATTCAAACGTTGTTTATAAAATAGGAATTACGGCAGGATTAACCAGTATCCGTGAGATGGCAGCCTGTTTAGCCCCACAAGGATAACATTCAAACGTTGTTTATAAAATAGGAATTACGGCAGATTAACCGTACCCTGAGGTGGCATTGTTTAGCCCCACAAGGATAACATTCAAACGTTGTTTATAAAATAGGAATTACGGCAGGATTAACCAGTATCCGTGAGGTGGCAGCATTGTTTAGCCCCACACGGATAACATTCAAACGCCGGCAAAGTCACCAGACTGTCTTCTTGGTGAAGTTACGCACCCGAGTGACACTGACAGTCGGTTAAACGAGACTACATGTACGGACGTGACTACCGCAGCAGAAACCTGCAGTGTCAGGAATATGGTAGGTGGTTTCGCGACGTATCGCTCTAAACGAACCGGGAACTTGCGTGCCCTGTTTATTTCGACTGAGATGTCCAGTCACATACGCATGGGTAAAGATCGATATATCTACTCTGGACTGAACACGCATGACACCGGGTCCTTTATTGTGCGTAGTTTGCGCAGCGCCTCTGTGAAATGTGTCGGGAATCCCCCCCCGCAACAGTGCATTAAATTCAGAGCTTGACGTATGCAGCAAAATGGATGGAAGAATAACTCATATATAAATTATACCGAAATGACATGTAGACACGTTACAAGTGTCGCATATTGAACAATAACTACGCTTTCTTCCCCGGCACTACACTTGCGACACGAGATCAGATAAAAACTAATTTGTAATCAGTTTTCTCAAACCTTCCTTCTTCCCGCTCCCACTCCCAATCCCCCGGTGTAATCAAACCCGTGTAGTGTCGCCCACTGTTATGTTGAATCGACACGGACGTGTCGTTCACACGAAACTGACACGTACTAAACACGAGATGTTTATACAGGTGCCGCTGCCAGGTGGCGCTACGAGTAGCATTTCCCACGGAGTTAGACGGACTGTATCTAGCTCGGTGTAGCTGCAGCGTTGTGGCGGGGGTCATGTTGTCTGGTTGCGTAAGTAAGGACATTTATGATTCGGGCTAAACTAGCGGTAATGTGAGGATGCCAGCTCCTGGGTTTCACCTGTTCATCTAATACTACGTTCTTATGACTACAACCTGCATGTTGAAGGTTTACTGCCTGCCAATTTGTGTTCAGTTACTTTATTAAACTCGGAACAATGTTCACAATTTGAAAGAGCCCGCCTACGATACGTTCACATGGTAAACAAAACATCCAGTTTCAAAATATAATTGATTGGCAATAATACTGAGGCGAACGGAAATACCCTTTGATGTTTAAGTTGCCCACGTTCTACACAGCACACGTCATATTACAAAGTAATGCTTGGTCCACTCTGGGCAAAGAAGCTGGCGTCCTCGCTTTAATTGTTCAGTGTGTGTCACGGCTATAGGGAAACAGTTCAGCACGACAACCAGGACACCTAGCATAACGCGCTTTATTCACCGGATGTTAAATATGCTACAGTCCCCTTCATCAGCTGTCTCACATTTGTATAAGAGGTCGCTCCCCCTTCAATACGGGGCACCATTCACAAAATAGGCGTATAGCATTTAATTTTGACATGCAAATAATGATGACTATGGCGCTGGTCGCATTAGACGTGTGTCCGTATTAGAAAGGGTGTCTTTGTGATGACACAACTTATTCAACAAGCTCTGCCGGCTGTGAATGTGTGACCGCTATTGAGAGGCAGCTCACGAGTGGGACTACTGTAAATAAATAAGTATTTACATTCAGCGTAAAATTAAAATGGTGCGCTGAGAAATGAAACAACAAATTCTAGACATGCGTTGTGTGACAATAGGTCGTTTCTGTCTCTTCGCACCTAAACGAAATCCATTACGATCTGTGGAAAGCCGCGAAAATTTTCTTCAAGTTGCAAGAATAATTCAATATTGAGATAGCCCTCAAAACATAACTGAACATGTTACATTTTGATCAGCCCGTATGCTTGACACGTTATCTCCCCTCCGACAGATGAGGAACAATTAAGATGATGTGGCTGACATCTCCAAACTTTCAAGTGTGTTTCAAATGTATAGTTGAGTTGTGCTACAAGAAAAAGCTATTTTACATTTAACATTTAACATTAGTTTTTTATATCTTAACACGTACACTCCTTGTGCATCCGAAAGACCTTGCTTTCATTCGCGTATTGTACTACATATAACCTTTCCATGGACCAGTATGTCCATGGACATATATTTAAAAGACGCCATAGTTTGCGTCGTAATAAAATTAATATTATTCAAAAAATAACATATTTATTCACGCAAAACATCACAAATAAACGACAATCATTATTTGTTCTCGGGTTTCTCGAATCATTTAGTTATATGAACACATTTTGTGCCTCTTCGCATTTCACATTTTATGCCTCGTCGTAGATTGAAAACAGTCCACGAAGTACTTTCCTCGATCCAGCACCAAAGACCCAGTTGTTGTCAAGGTCGCATTCGTTGTAACTGTTGCTATGGCAACGATCAGCGTGGTAGTGGAATGGAGTCAACTTTCACTCCGCGATACATGCAACTCTCGTGACGAACGTGAACCTGTGAGAGCAAATATCGCAAATAATTACTTTCAAGTTTATAAACATCAGTGAAATTGGTATGTCAATTGTCCAAGACATCGAATTAACATGGCTAACCTGCAGAAAACAGATATAATTCGTTCACACACAAGACTACACACAAACATAACCCTTAGTCAGTATTTTATGTTTACATTTAAATACTTTCGATGTAAATATGCTCGATATAAACACACACACTCCACAACGTGCTGAATTTTTCATTATGAGCAGGATTTGTTGAAGCTGATAGATTTTAGATATGACATTCCAGTAACATAGACATCGGCCTTTTAGTGTGTGTATATTCTATGTAAAAGATACTTTTTGACAAAGTAAAAGACGAACGCTGGTGGACCTTGCCCCAAAAGCGTTGTGGAACTACTTATCGTCGGTAAGAACAAACAAAATAAGTATAAATATACAAGTGACATTGTACAATGTTTGAAAGGGATAAATATGAATTTCCTGATTTTATGTACATTTACGCATAGCGTATATGCAGCTTCTTAGCAATTTCATCAATCTGTTGATTATTATTGTTGCTCGGTACTTGACAATGAGAGCATTTAAACTAGATTTTTCGTGTTACTTTTCTCGGATGTGGGACTGTCCGAGATTAGGCTTAATTGCGAGAATGCTATATTCCTGAGGTAGCCGTCAAGTTATTTTCGGCAGTAGTTGTTGCAGAACTCCCGCCCTCCAATAAACGAAGAACGTCTCAGGGAATGTATGATTTCATATGCAATTGAATTTCGGTTAAGCCTATGACGGATGCAGTTAGCTTCGTCGATTGGGGAAACGTTTTTTTTTTCTTGTTAGGCTGAAATCACGTTGGATTTCGAGTTTTTATGTTCACAAGTTGGCAGCTACAACGCCTACACGACAGCATGCGGCTATGCGATCCCATCTCTCTCCAAGACAGATGCCGAGGTCGTGTTTTATTGACCGCCGACAGCTGAAGTTGTCCGC
>JAODUO010000972.1:117500-120000 GCA_025642075.2 Ridgeia piscesae
GCCCTTCGTCGTCTAATCGACCCCAGACCGAGGCGCTACGAGCGAGGCGTAGATCAGCCGTGCGTGGCCCGGCCATACGTCGTGGGATTTATGTGCAGGCGTGTGTGTGGTGCGACGTGTGTTATTCACTAAGAAGCGTTGTAATTATTTCTGAACATTCTTCAGGGATATTTATAGTTTTCGCTTTACGTTCGGAACCTTCCCAAAGAGCGAGTAAAGGCTTATACGCGCGTACGTTTGTGTAATAACGTTTTTATAAAGCTGAATAAAAGTATTTGTAATAAAATAATTATAATACGAAACTAATGTTGTGCCTAACTATTTTGAAACCAAGCTAAGAGGCGGGTCGACACAAAGGACAATCCCAAAATCGATTAGCAGTGTTTACGTTGGCAATACATTGGTTGTTGTACAGAGGAGTGGTTAGGTGTAAAACAAGGCTATAGTGATATATGTTTTAATGACTGCGGCATTGTGTGGTATTATTAATCGATCTATCAATATGAGGGGACAAAACCCAAGGAATCAATGCAGCAACACAGGAAGAAAGTCGAAGTTTCAGTGTTGATAATACCTTATTGAACAAAACGTAAATAAGTTGAACATAGGCCGATTGAAACCAAAGTTTACACTGTCTTAGACATTATCGCATTTAACAGACCGGCAGTAAACAACAACACAATCTAGCGTTTAATATTAATATTAATTAGTTCAATGTTCAATCGTAATTGTAATATCTTAAGCACAATACGTTGACGGAACTACTGCATTATTCACATTACTGGTTTGCGGTTAGTACAATAATAGACTTCAATTAAATGTGCTATATTGACTAAGTCAATTCCTTAAAAATATGCATATTCTGTGCAGAATGAGTTCACAAAATCACTCTAACGAGAGACCCCGAGAGAGGACTATTATATGGTTCTGCGCCCAACTCGCGTGTAACTTCAGTGAGTGACTGAACGGTTTAATTAGTCAGGCTCCGTCCTTGCAGAACTAAGCGACCAATAAACCGCGTGAAACGAGCACGACAAACTGGTGCTTCAGACCAAACATTCTGCTGACACCGCAGCGTAATAGGGCCTATGAAGTAGGAACTATTGCTGCGTGCGTACACGATAGAGCGTGTTTATCTAGTATTCCCCGTCCGGAGTTCTGCCAGTAACGTGCGTCATAACTACACATTCCTATCGGATGCATAATCGGTTTAGGTGTTTTCTTGTTGTTGATCGTAAAGAAAAGAGGTTTTACATGGCATGGCGTGCATACCTTATAGTCATTGTAAGAGCGTTCGTTCGTTCGTTCGTTCGTTCGTTCGTTCGTTCGTTCGTTCGTTCGTTCGTTCGTTCGTTCGTTCGTTCGTTCGTTCGTTCGTTCGTTCGTTCGTTCGTTCGTTCGTTCGTTCGTTCGTTCGTTCGTTCGTTCGTTCGTTCGTTCGTTCGTTCGTTCGTTCGTTCGTTCGTTCGTTCGTTCGTTCGTTCGTTCGTTCGTTCGTTCGTTCGTTCGTTCGTTCGTTCGTTCGTTCGTTCGTTCGTTCGTTCGTTCGTTCGTTCGTTCGTTCGTTCGTTCGTTCGTTCGTTCGTTCGTTCGTTCGTTCGTTCGTTCGTTCGTTCGTTCGTTCGTTCGTTCGTTCGTTCGTTCGTTCGTTCGTTCGTTCGTTCGTTCGTTCGTTCGTTCGTTCGTTCGTTCGTTCGTTCGTTCGTTCGTTCGTTCGTTCGTTCGTTCGTTCGTTCGTTCGTTCGTTCGTTCGTTCGTTCGTTCTTTGTTCTTTGTTCGTTCGTTCGTTCGTTCGTTCGTTCCGTTCGTTCGTTCGTTCGTTCGTTCGTTCGTTCGTTCGTTCGTTCGTTCGTTCGTTCGTTCGTTCGTTCGTTCGTTCGTTCGTTCGTTCGTTCGTTCGTTCGTTCGTTCGTTCGTTCGTTCGTTCGTTCGTTCGTTCGTTCGTTCGTTCGTTCGTTCGTTCGTTCGTTCGTTCGTTCTTCGTTCGTTCGTTTCGTTCGTTCGTTCGTTCGTTCGTTCGTTCGTTCGTTCGTTCGTTCGTTCGTTCGTTCGTTCGTTCGTTCGTTCGTTCGTTCGTTCGTTCGTTCGTTCGTTCGTTCGTTCGTTCGTTCGTTCGTTCGTTCGTTCGTTCGTTCGTTCGTTCGTTCGTTCGTTCGTTCGTTCGTTCGTTCGTTCGTTCGTTCGTTCGTTCGTTCGTTCGTTCGTTCGTTCGTTCGTTCGTTCGTTCGTTCGTTCGTTCGTTCGTTCGTTCGTTCGTTCGTTCGTTCGTTCGTTCGTTCGTTCGTTCGTTCGTTCGTTCGTTCGTTCGTTCGTTCGTTCGTTCGTTCGTTCGTTCGTTCGTTCGTTCGTTCGTTCGTTCGTTCGTTCGTTCGTTCGTTCGTTCGTTCGTTCGTTCGTTCGTTCGTTCGTTCGTTCGTTCGTTCGTTCGTTCGTTCGTTCGTTCGTTCGTTCGTTCGTTCGTTCGCTCGCTCGCTCGCTCGCTCGCTCGCTCGCTCGTTCG
>JAODUO010000972.1:130000-150000 GCA_025642075.2 Ridgeia piscesae
TTAGATCATCCGTTTCCAAACAACGTTTTGTTCATAAAACTAAGTTCGATCATTACAGAGAAAGCAAACGTGCTTTCTCTGTAACTGCAACAACAATCTGGAATCAACTATTACATTTACATCTTCTGAAACTATAGCCATATTTCGTAAAACAATAAAATCACATTGTTTGAAATTGCATTTCCATAGTCATTGTTCGGAGGTTCCATGTTCCAATGACGACTCTTGTCTGTCCCCGTTTATGATGATGCCAAATGATTTTGTTTGTTGCGCCATTGAACTTGAATTCTCAAGAAAATAAGCGCCATAGAAGTGTTACATTACTATAGTCTAAATTATAATTATACATATATATATATATATATATATATATATATATATATATATATATATATATATATATATATTATTTAAATATACAAATATATATATATAATATATATATATTTAGTAATAATATATATAATATGAAATAATATATATATATATATATATATGTAAAAAATTGTATATTTATTATTATCAATTACTGTAATAGTCATTATATATATATATATATATATATATATATATATATATATATATAATGACTATTATAATATATATATATATATATATATATATACATAATTTTTACATATATATATTATATATATATATATATATATATATATATATATATATATATATATATATATATATATGTATATATTATGTATATATATTATATTTATATATATATTATATATAATTATATATATATATATATATATATATATATATATATATATATATAATACTATACATTGAAAGATAATATATATATATATATATATATATATACATAATTTTTACATATATATATTATATATATATGTATATATATATATATATATATATGTATATATTATGTATATATATATATATATATGTTTATAATATATTATATATATATTATATATAATTATATATATATATATATATATATATATATATATATATATATATATAATGACTATTTAATATGATTCCTGCATTTGAACATTGCAATTAAATGATATTACAATATTGTTGCAATTATGTATTCCTATAATTATAACTTTAGAACATGTATGACAGCATGTTTGGTTTCCGGAATTTGTTTTATTCGACACAAGTAAATACTCATTACGGCTTGAACATAGCATAAAATACTGCAAGGATTCTCTCATTTAGACGTATAGCATTGCTAGCAAGAGGGTTCAGAAGCTTCGGATGGAAGCCAGGTCATTGAAATAATCATTAGGCCCAACACTAACCCGCCTCCATTAACTGGTACACGCGACTTTCGCCACGGTAGACGCAGGTGCAAAGACACTGTCAACGGCACCATTGTCTTCAGCTCGGTCGCACGCGTCGTTCACACCTCGGTCATTGTCCGGTCAACTGGCCACTGACCACCTGTTTCTAGAGAACACACTCAAGGAACTAAAGTCGTCGCCTCAGGGCTTGGATGAATGCCTCTCATCGGTTTCTGTATAAGCTGTGCAAAACTGCACCTGTGCTCGGCGTTACGTTCGTCTTTAAAGTTTAATCAGCAAGTGTGGTTAAGAGTTAGCTGCTTACACAAACGTTTGCAATAGGCTGTCGCAGAAA
Organism: Ridgeia piscesae; assembly: GCA_025642075.2. Classification (NCBI taxonomy): domain Eukaryota; kingdom Metazoa; phylum Annelida; class Polychaeta; order Sabellida; family Siboglinidae; genus Ridgeia; species Ridgeia piscesae. The sequence continues at coordinate 131,636 of JAODUO010000972.1, forward strand.
CTCGGAAATAATGTGAAAAATGCACGAACAGGTGGCGCCGCTGTGGCATACCCGCGTGTTACTGTTGCCATAATAACAGCGTTAACAGAACAGTAAGATATTATACCTAACTGCTATGTCTAGTGCGTTGCTCCATGTGTGAATGTTACCTGCTGTTTTTCTTGTACATGACGTATACTAGGCCTATAAATAAAAATTGTTTTGTGCATTACATATCAACATTACCTTGTAATCTTCTCCAAAGCTAAACCAAAAAAATCGCTCGACAATGGAATTGATAATAAAGTAGGACATTATTGTAAACGCATATGGATAATAAAAATATGACATCATCGTAAACGCAAAACAAGTATTTGTATGCATAGCATATAAAGTTGTATCTGCAAAAATATAAACGGACATATGCAATTGTTAATGTGATATATAAACAATACAGTGGTGGGGTGGGGTTTTTACGTTTGTGATATATGTCGATAAACGGCTTGCTGGGATACATAATAAAAAGTCTATGTTTCTCACGGCAGCCGCGCATTCCACCGTATCTATGTAGACTATCAATTATCCCAACGCATTATGGTAGAAATGGAAATCGATTTATTTATATAAAACGTGATTTTGTTTAGTGTATTGATGTATATGTCGTAAAGTATGTGAACATTTGTGTTACTGTGATACCGTTGACCATTATGGTCACCAGCTGCGCAAACCAATGACAGGACAGCAGCGACAGGACAATGCCCCCGTTGTCTTGGACGGCACGCGTCATGCCGCAAAGACCGACCAATCAGCGGGCGATTAGCGTTCGGTCCGCGTATAAAATGCGATGCAATTGCATTAAACACCTTGTGCAGGAATGGTGACAGGGTCCAATCCTGTAGATTACTCATCATAGTTTTTCAACTTGAACACTGACACTAGAGATTAATTCGGGCATTTGATATGCCCTTGATAATCTCTTTTGGAGAAAAGTTCGGGTAACATCAAAATTAATTCTTCCAAAGCGTCGGATGTTGGTGTTGTGTTTGCTTGAAAACGCAATCACGATAATAGCGTTGCGAGAAGCTACTTAACAATAGTGAATTTTCAGATGGAGAATTATTTCACGAATCCAGATCAATTCTCCGACATGGCACACGACGAAGACAGCACATCAGGATTTCTACAGATGTCTTCCGACGAGGATGTTTTGCAAATGTCACCAGCGATGTTTGATTATCAGTTTGACATGGATGACGTCGTTGAGAGCACAACTGACGAATCGTACGGTGCGGGTATTTCATGGAAGTCAACGAAAACTAGTCCCGCGAGGAGGCGCCAGAGGCACGCTGCAAACACGAGGGAGAGACGCCGCATGAAAACCATCAATGACGCTTTCGAGGGGCTCCGCGCACGAGTTCCGGTTGCGCGCGACGACCGGAAGTTGCCAAAGGTCGACACGCTACGACTTGCAATCGCGTACATCAGGAAGCTGAGCGGAATGATCAACGTTTCTTGCGACACAGCAAGCAACGTCAATCCGGGTGTTGGAACCGCGAAGTGCAGAACCATAAGGTCGTTATCAGATCCTACCTTAGATCAGGTGAATATAACATTCTTGGTAGTACTTGACTGTCCATTAAGAGATTTATAAATGTCATAATTCATATCGCATGCATGACAGTGGGGAAATTGATGCACATGTTCACAGAAATATTGTTGTCACTAAAATAACGTAACACAAAGTGTAATTGCAAAATATGAAACAAATGTCATTTGTGATGATAATCTTGCCAAAATAACATAAGACTAAACTGTTATGGAAAAAGGTTAAACAAATGTCATTTGTGATGACAAGTTTATTGGTGGAGCACGCCATTACTTAATCGAATCGCATTATCATAATATATGATAATATGATAATATATAATTGCATCTAAACATAACGTCATAAGCCCTCATGATATCTGCTCCAAGATGTTATCTTTCACCCCATTGTCTCAGGCTGATAATATATATATATATATATATATATATTCTATAAAATACTGCGTCTTACCACACCTTCGATAAAATACTGTGCTTTATTGCACCTTCGATAAAATACTGCGCCTTAATGCACCTTTGCGGTCCATTTATAATATTTGAAGTGCGATGCGCGGTAATTCACGATGACAGCGGATCAGACCGTTGCACTTATATGTACACACAAAAAGTGTGCTAAAACGTGACATCATTATTTTATACAACTATATGTGCATGACAAGATGTGGAATGCTGGAATTAATGCATTGCGATATAACATTTAAGCAAACAGCGCGAATTCTCAATCGAGCGTATTACATCGTACGCGTTTTATTTTATGCTGACATCATAGACATAACTACCACCCAGCTCTCGAATGTCTTAGAGAGCCACTAAAATATAATTAGTTGTCATTCTAAACAGTAGCCGCTATCATACACTGATGTAATTTTAAACGGCAATCTTTGAAAAAGGAGCGCCAGTTTTAATTCCCCGGCAATATGCAACGTTACACTTCTCAAGTGCCCCTCAAGCCCTAACAATGACCGTGTTTGAACAGCGGTCTAATTGAGCCGACTTGTAACAGGGGTGACAAATGCCACCCCAACAGATCTTTGTTTGCAATGGAGCGCCGTCGGCGACTGCCACTGAGTAGTGTTAACTTCACCCCAAGGCACCGCGCAAGACGTTGTAACAGAACACAGCCACCGACCTTCTAACTGATGTAATTTCCAAATGTTTTAGGTTCGTTTAATATTGTCTAGTTGAAAAACCACATAAAGACAGCATATGCATTGGGAATAGCATTGGTGAACACCTTATTAATATACTCTTGTCTTGAGCTAGATTATATATACGAACTGCACTAATATACGCTCTTAACACTTGCATCGGTTGCACCCTTATTCCGGCAAAAACACCACGAACTAACATAATATACTCACTTATAGTATACTAGTATAATTGCCTTTATGATATACTAATATGATTACTTATTTTTGTTACTACAAAAAACCTGCCGTTTGTCATACTGTTTATACATACATTGTTCTTAACCCTAGGTTCGCATAACTATGAAGCGCCATCCAGCGATCAAAACACGACGCATTCGTCTATCTGTGGACACTCACTCTCGTGGCGGGACGAGAAGCAAACGAGATCTTCGACAAACTGCTGTACATTCTATGCTAAGACCTGGATGCCGGACTCCGCATCGCGTTGAATAGTGCACAACACAGCGTGTCTGTCTGTCTGTCTGTCTGTCTGTCTGTCTGTCTGTCTGTCTGTCTGTATGTCTGTCTGTCTGTCTGTCTGTCTGACTGTCTGTCTGTCTGTCTGTCTGTCTGTCTGTCTGTCTGTCTGTCTGTCTGTCTGTCTGTCTGTCTGTCTGTCTGTCTGTCTGTCTGTCTGTCTGTCTGTCTGTCTGTCTGTCTGTCTGTCTGTCTGTCTCTCTGTCTGTCTGTCTGTATTGTAACATAGTATAGTATACCTACCGCAATATACCGTGACCACGAATGGAGCTTCGAATAATACAGGTAGTTTAACAAAATGTTTGTTCTCCTATTTTACACTCTTACACTGTGACATTTTATTGCTTGGAAGCAAGTGGACATTTCATAAGTATTATACGAATACTAAACATTTGAATACACAATAAATACGAACGATATTACAGACGTGTCGCAAAGTCATGAAAACCGTATTGATCCATTATAAATATTACGCATGCAAACAAACTAACTGACAATCACATGTTGAATTATTTATATATAAACGTAATTCTAATTTTTATATATTTGTTATTCCTACAAAAACAAATGCATTCTGTCATCGAATACGCCTGCCAAGTGTGGCATACCAATCTGACAACAAGACAAAACAAACCTGCTCGAAAGCATTCAGAAAAGGGCCGTGCGCATTATATTTTGTGGAATGCGTTATAACGACGCCATCGCTACTGCGAGAATACCAACGCTGGCAGACCGGAGAGAGGCGCTGTGCAGATCCTTGTTCGCGAGGATGCAGCAAACCAACCACAAGCTGCCCCATCTCCTGCCGCCCCCCGGGACATGTAACTACTCTCTTCGTAACGCTCGCGCTTATGGTGTTCCTCGCTGTAAGACCAATGCTTCAAGAACTCTTTTGTGCCGTATGGACTGTATAATTGGCAGTGAATGGACTTCCCTATTTACACACGAACATTACTGGCTTTGAACTGTGAATCGTTTTAGCTATTTATTCAATTGATCTATTTTATACTAATTTAATGAGTTGTAATTTTTAGTCATGTTGTATGTTCCATTTATAATAATATATTTTGTTAAATATTTTTTATTTTTATGCTTTAATTTATCTAAATGTACATATTCATATTAGAGAACATTAAAGTTTTACTATCCAACATTTTTATCGTCCCAGCACGTGTTGATTGTCGTGAGGCGTTGGTGGAGTCTCGTGTGGCTGATAAACAAACGAACGAACGAACAAAAAAACAAGCAAACAAACAAACAAACAAACAAAACATTTTCTCGTCATCGTTTATTCAGGATTCCTACAACATACATCATCATTATTTCTTTCCGTTCCTGTAAACGCAACCGAATCGCACATGAACCGAAAGTACCATTCCTGTACACAATCTGCTAACAGGACTTCGGTGTTGCCTTCATATTGCATCTAAACTGACTGTCGGTCGAAATTCGGTGGTCTTGTTACGAGTAATTCGAATAGACGCGACTTCTACATCCCACCAGTTTCCCGATATCACACAGCCCGACAAACACGCAGTTAATGACATTCGAATAAACAACGAATGTAGATTGTTAATTGAAACAGTAATTATTTGGCACATTTAACGCAATATTGGGATACTGTTTCAGTATGCTGTCATCGTTACGATTTAAGATTCATGTTTAAAAATACGAATCGCGAAATACTTTACAGTGACTACACGACACAACTGTACCTTGTACATGTCCGCTGAATGATGTAAACATTTCAAAACAATTTGGCACGCACGGTTAATATTCTGACGAGACCACTTAAAGTAATATCGAAAACGACTAATAGAATAGCTGAGAAACGCATTTTGCTCAATCAAAAGACGCGATATACCATGAAAACTGCATTGCTGTGAACACCACTAATAATAGTATGTTAATATCAATAATGTCAGTAGCAAGCCAGATATATTATCACAAGTAGTGGGCAAACATCTTGTCAGTTCAACGTAACTTGTAGTTAACTTGTAGTTACATAGCAAATGATTTGGCCATATTTTTCCTTTCAATATATCATGCAAGTAACACTTGCTGCGCTGTGAAAGAACAACCGAGACATCTGCCAAATCCACTGATTACCCTGCCCGGTTTAGCACAGTGAAGAGCATCCTAAACATGGCAGGACAAGATGTCGGAAGATACACACTGGACTGCAATAGTAGCAAAATACTCAGCTTTCAGCTGCTACTACCATCATTCCCACAAACGTCGTTATTTTGGCAAAGTACCTCATCGAAGATAAGTGTACACAAACCTACATACATGCATACATACAAACATATACACATACACACATAAACACATACACTCATATATATATATATATATATATATATATATATATATATATACATAAAAATTAATATAATATAGGATATATATATATATATATATATATATATATATATATACACACATATTTATAATATATATATACTGTTTATGTATATATATTATATAAAATATAATATATATAATATATATATATATATAATATATATATATATATATATATATATATATATATATATATACATACATACATACATACACATACATATTTATCGAATGTTCCACGCCAAACAGGTCTTACCCACTCACTCTCCTGAGAACATTTGCATATATAAAAAATATAAAAGTCGTCCGTATTATATTCAAGAACACTTTCCCCGAAAAAACCACACTTGTGTGCGTAATACATGCACTGCCAGTAGGATTATTTTGACCGTAAATACCACGATATGATTGGAATATATTAGATAACGATAGAACAACAGCACACTGCATGGTTTATAACTGACTGCAGTTTGTATACAATGTCCCAATCGTACGCACACATTTGGTTGTGGTCTCGCAAACACTGCAGTACAACCACCAGGAACCTCTCACAGGAGCCACCTCGCACGATGATTTGTGCATGTTCCGAGACTTTCTGAAAGCTCGTACTGACAAGGATACACATGTTATATGTGTTATGTAAACGTTTACGCAATTTGTATAAGTGGTGTACAACCTTACCGTAATATTTATTTTAAATTCATAATTTGTTGTAGATAAAATGTAAATTTTATCAGGTTTACCGATAACGAATTTTATCATTATAATTGTTAAACAACCAATTTTTAAAAGGCGTCAACGGCGAGTATTATGTCTTATTTGTTCCAGTGTAGAGCGAGATTCAATAACTGTGTCCCGGTGAGTAAACCGAGATGATCTTGAGCATGAGCGGCCAATGTGCTGATGTAGATGACCATACGGACTTGTTGGCGGGTCGTTCGGGCTTCTGGTCGGTCTTATACGTTTTCCCACTAATTACTGACACCTGTGGACATTCCGGTTTGTTGATATTAAATAAAAACACGCTACCTATTCACGATCTACATTTCTCCAAACTGTCTTAATGTATTCAGTGTTAATGAGAATGCCTGAACATTTGTACGAGAGAGAAAATCATATTGCATCGATTTGTCAACTGCGCGGTATTATTTACATCCAGAGCGGACGGTGTCTCCTCTCTCGCATTTTCTGATAAATAAACATGCGCCATCCAACTGTGTACAAACAAACGACCAAGGTGTAGAGAGGAGTGACGTCATCAGGCTTCCAGTGGTGGGAGAACGCCCACTTGGGATTGGAGGGAAGCGGCGTTGTCCAAGAAACCCCCATCGTCATACTCCTCGCCTCTGCAAACCACAACGGTATTTAACATTATAATAATATAATGTCACACGATCTTTCACACTCCGGGTTCCCGATATCTGACCATTTAATAATGTTCATGCTATACCAAGATAACTGTTTGTTTGGCCTGAATTTCAGGTAATGACAACAAATATGTAATAATTCATGACTAACCCACAAACATTTTGTCGACATTCTTATTTGACTCAATGATTTGGTTATAATGTTGCAGATAATAACGGAATACCAAAAGATGACCGCTTACACGTGAGGAAATGAGGAAATAATGTTTATAATGAAAGACTGACTATGTGGGAAATCTGGAAATAGACACACATTTGGCGTTCGTGTGAGTTTGGTTGACAATTGCAAGATGCAATTTGTATAAATGCAAACCTAACGAGACTGCTTCGCGGATACGAGTTACACATTAGTGAAACATTTAGGTGGCTCTACTTCGAAAACCAAACGTTGACCTTTACAGTAGTGTTTCGCGAATGGCTGTCACTGTCATAGCTGTCGTTGTGTCGTCACTGAGTTTCCGGCAAACTGTCACTACATGCATTGCTACTAGTCCAAGTATGACATTACAGCTTGCTGCAACCAACGCAATAATATTGCAATATATCGGTCGTCAAATGCCCCGCACACGTTTCCATGCAAATATATTTTACAGTTTTATCAGACAAATGTGTTTTAGATACGAACTATGATTGACAATGACATACTATATGCATACATCAGCATATGCTTTCCATAAAAATACAATGCCGTATATTGAAATGCCACAGTAGGTAACCACTAAGTAGATTGATCTATTTTTCTTCTGACAGAGCAGCGGCTATATGTTGTCTTCTCGCTGTTTTTTGATTATATGCGAAGTCTTATCTAACGCAATGAAATGAATACATAATAAAAACAGGCCAAATTGATAATAACATGATAACAGGAACATACACATTAGAAAGAAAAGAACACAAAACTAGTAAAAGTCGTATGGGATCTAATCGTATGACATACCTTCGTCAACAACTCGTGTAACCGTTAGGCCTACGTTTGCAATTGGTTCTGTGACACCTGATTCTAAGCAGAGGACACGTCAAGCTATTGCACCATGACTAACACATAAGCGTAATCGATGTTTTAGTCTGTGAACATACAATTGCTTCAGCATGTTTAAATTGTTCATGTAACATGTGAGTGAAGCTGGAGTAATGTGGTTGTCACGACATGCTGGTAAACATAGTTCGTTAGTGATAGTGCATTAGGAGTGCTGAAGAGTAAGAAGTAGGTGATGAAAATATGAGGTGAATTGACAAAGTTAACATATTGATAATATTGTATATTATAATATACAACAAATGTGTCTAAGAGATAAAACCAAAAGAAACACTGTCAAGTCGGCATACAGGAAGCTGAATAAATAAACCCAATAATTGGTTCCGAAGCCACGACAGGACAAATTATTCATGTCTCCACGAAATGTTGAAATTGATGCCTAGTTGCGGTGGGATTATGTGTGTATCGAAAAAAAAACAATTGTCCTTGTTCTTGAAATGTCAAAACACATCATACAAGTCAGAGACGAGATAGAAATTCGTCTCCCGAACATCCTGACTGGCGGGTTGGTCAGAAGACCTCAGACTCACCCCGTAGAACACCGTAACCGGAATAAAAGAGAATAGATAGAGGAGCATAGATTCAACGGTTGTATAGGATGGCTCGTTGCAGGTGTCGTTGATGCAAGTGCGTTTAGTTGTGTCTTACGATGTACGAACCTTTCTGGCGGTTGAGGAAGGGGAAGGATGTCTTCCGGCAGTTCTCCGTATTCGTCGACGTCAAGCACTTGGTTTTCTGCACAGAACACGGAATCGATGAGCAACACAAGTAGTAGATTACATGTAAATGTTAACGAAATGGACCAACACCTGACGTTTATAACTGCGAAACGAAATACTTTAAGGTGTAATATATTATAAATGTTTTGCGATATTACAATATCTACTAAACAACTTTAACATTTTATCAAAATTATTCATCACACCAAAGAACAATATTGCACACCAATCATTGAGATGAAACTTGTCTATGTTTTCAAGACCCTTTAAACATTGAAATTTTCGACATAAAATAACAGTTGACATAAAATAATATATTTCTATACAAACGTTACTGCAATACTTCGTTCAATATTTCTGATAATACAAATAATGTAGCTGACATTGACATGTCTTAAAAAAAAGATCAAATGTTTGCGCTACATTCTGATCCGTGCCACTATCGGTGGCTGTATTAAAACCCAGGAAATCGCAGGTAATGCCGTTGTGGCGCGGATTGAGGTTTAACAGGTTTTTTTAAAAAAAAAATTGACGATGGCCAAACCCAATGTTGCTGTTTATTACAATATAAACTGAAAATGGTGTAGTGAGGCAATCAGCTTTGTGACATCGTGGCCTATATACCGGACAGTCAATTAGGCAGAGGGCTGATAGAATACTGAAACCTCAGTTTCTGCAACTATTTTGAGGGACACTTTTTGTTCTTGTTACAAGTCGTTTCTTTTACCTTGATCTATAAAAATATATATAATTACTAAAAATATTCGTGGCCTTTAATTGGTATGATAATGTGCTGACCGTCAGTAGAGAACACGGCCGTGCCTCTGCCGCTAGGGGCCGACACCGTGTACGATATGTAGTCTTGCGGTGATTTTGAATTCTTGGGTATTCCGGGCTGCAAATAAGTAATATTAGTTATTTATCAGAATAGCAAATTCATGTTCTGCAGAAAAAAACCCATATAAATAACGAAAACAGTTCCACTGAACATATTGCTGCTACGCCCAGCGTGCAAGGATTCAATGTTGCTGATGGCGATAGCAGTGCTACCATTTTCTTAATTTAATATTCCTAATGAAATGGTTAAAGCATAATTAATATTGTGACCTCGGATTTATTAGTCGAGAGCAATGATCGGATGATGGACACAACACATCCAATTGACCAGCGTTCAGTAAACAGCAGCACATCGCAATCCACCCATAAAATCGTCACTGCATGATGCAAACTGCAGCTGTCTTGTTCCCGGAAAACATTTACATTTTCATCAGTATGGACAACCAGTGCTTAGCCGGTCACAGCTGCTATATGTACGACCTATTACCACCCCGACGATGATTGTCAACATAAATAAAACTAATATATCGTGATAAAACTGGTAACACGTACCAGGCGTTTTTTCCCCGATCCGTGTTGTGAAGAGAGTTTTGCATTTGGCTCGACCATGGGAACGTCGTACTGAAACAAAATGCGTCATATCGAAATGGAACTGCAATGTTGTGTCTACACACTGAGCTACGAGAACATGGAGAATCGTCTTGTCTGCCAAGACAGTTAATTCTGGATGGGCACTTTGACTGACATGACTTGCCTAAAGGCAGAAACAGTATGCCGGTCTATCATGGATCTCCAGCACCGTTAAGCAACGATGTCTACGTCTCTATGGACATGATATATATATATATATATATATATATATATATATATATATATATATATATATATATTATATAATAATTATTTTCATCCGTTATTACATTTATTAAGTGCAATACAGCAATAATAATTCGAGGAAACATACCGCGAAACTAATGGAAGCCATGTGCAACTGGGCGGACTGTCGTTGTAGGGTCTGACGCAGAAAACTTTCATCTTTCAGGGCATGTAGACTGAAATAGCACACACAAACAGGTTACCGTTGTCCATCCAAGACGTCTGGAAATTAAACGATTCAAACGAAAACATCATCGTCACATCTGATTACTATAACTTTCTGGTCAGTATCTTGACAAGAATCAATCTGCTTAGTGATCCAACATCAATATCCCCTGTAGTGATTCCACTTGTATTGAGATGTATATTACCACGAAATAGTTTTCATTGTTATTTACATATTTTTAATAGATTATGTTACTTCTATGATGTAGACAATTGCAGCGGTTATTAGAAAAAGCAACACGAAGGTACATAATTGATTAACATGTGTTAGCCTGGCATTTGTTTACCTATGCTGAAGGATAGCAAACTTCTTCTCCCACGTACGATGAACTTTCTCCACCTCTCGTTTTGTCCTGAAGAAATCAACATGACAATCAAAACGACAACCTCCAACGATTACTTGCCTGATGCTATGATTACACTCTCTGTAACTATACTAAGATAAATACATATCACTTATTTATTTATCATCCTTATGACACATACGGCTAGCACAAGATTTCGCCAGACCCTTCTGTTCGAGCTATCTTTGAGAAATTTGTATTTCTTTTAACGGGTTGGTTGCTCTCGTAAAATACATATTGCTAGAGTTGGTTATTTACTTTCATTAAAACAAAATTAAGGTACATTCTTATATAGCCCAGTATCCAGTCGTCAGGAATGCTTATTTCCCCCGGGCAGACAAAACCATTACTTTCCTGGCAGACACCTTCTCAACTTCGCTGGGAAGGATCCAGCCACGCTGCAATTAATGCACGAAGGCAGCTCGTACAAATATTCACCACTGTATATAGCTAGGTATTCATTCATAAAAGCCGAAAGAACTGGAGCAATGTAGAGTGAAGAAACATGCCCAAGGTTTAACACGTTGGCACAAGATTCGAGGTCTACCCCTGAGCACAATACCTAGTTAGTTCGTCGCGAAGTGCCTCTTCTGACTTCGCCAGTCGCGCTAACTCAGCCTCGGTGTCCGACTTCTTGCCAGCCTTCTGCAACTCCTGCGCAGCACAGACGTACTCCACAATCAGATACGTCATTGACACAAACAGAACATAGACGAGGACATATTCACCAATGAGAACACGAGAGACAATAACCAGGACAAAAGCTAGCAGGAAGCGAGACGGAGCCGAGAAAGGAGACGGGTTGTCAAAATAGCAGTCCAAGAACAGAGTAACTGGTAAAGAAAGATACTGAGTCGTGATAATTGGATACGACATTTTGTGAACAGTACTTCTTCTTAATATGTGCGAAAAAGAAGGCATACACACTATGTATCTACGCTTACGTCCGAATTATATGCTTTCTCAAAGACAGGAACAAAAACAAGATATAACTATACTAGCGCAAATACCTACACACGGACAAGCACGCATGCACGCAATTACGAATGCACCAACGCGTGCATGCGCGCATGCGAAAACATATAAACGCACGCACCCACACGAATATACCTCTGCCCACTTTGGCCTAACATGACATCAGACAATCTGTCGGAATTCAGCAGCTTTTAGATCTTTAGGGAATCAAAAGATGCCATATATTTCCTTAATACTCGCGGGAAGGAATAGCATGCATATATGCTTACGTCCGAAGCTGCGTATCTTGTACTATCGTAACTGAACAGAACACTTTAAAACGCAACAGTTAATTTGAGCTACGACCTGGAGCTAGCCTCCTCCGAGTTTCATCCATACTTGGTCTTACATAGATAAGCACAGAATAAAAATACAGCTATACTAACACATCTACGCAATACAAGCATGCGCGCACAAACGCAAACAAATATAACCACGCACGGTCTCACATACCCATCCTCGCATGCAAGCGCAAATAAGCGCACGCACGCACGCACGCACGCACGCACGCACGCACGCACCCACACATACAAGCGCGCGAACGCATGCACGTACGCACATACTCACACACACGAATATATCTACCGACCTTGGCCAGCATGGTGTCGGACAATGACTTAGCATCCTGCAACTGTTTGATCTTCAGTTCGCTGGCCGATTGCATTTCTTCGAATTCTTGACGCGCTATGTCGTACGCCTAGACCGCAGAAATCAAGCGTCAGAGAGAAGGGTGCATTACGTAATCAAAGTGTGACCAATTCTTATACCACGTCATGTTGTTACTATGATTGTTATCCAAGGTAATGTGCCATACTAAGACGAATTTGGACATACACTCATTAGTGTTAGTGATGTCAGCGTATGTTTTTGTACGACGAGTCTTTTAAAATAGTGTCCAACCGTTTAAATACGAACGATGGTACTTATCATGATGCAAACACAAAGATAGATCAGCGACATCCATAGAAAATATATGATAAGTAACAACGCACAGACACAAAGATACCACAAACACGCTCACGCACGCACACACACACACACACACACACACACACACACACACACACACACACACACACACACACACACACACACACACACACACACACACACACACACACACACACACACACGCACACACGCACGCACGCACTACCACACGCACACGCACACGCACACGCACACGGACACGACACACACACACACACACACACACACACACATACATACATACACATACACACATGTATGCACACACATGCACGCACGCCCACACGCACACACATAGAATGATACATGACCAATACTATAAACAATTTATACAACAATTAGTTGAACACAAATATACTTGGTGACACAGAAGCAGACAAGAGACAATGCTAATTACCTCTTTCCTGGCCAATTCAACACGCTCCTCAAATTCTTGTTCCAGTCTCTCTTTGGTGTCGTGCATTGATCGTAGCATCTGTTGATGGTGACACAGAAAGGTAAAACGTTTCAATGTGACACCGACGAGTTATGCAGAAAGGTGGCCCGTAAGTGTAAAACGAAGCCACGACTGATGAATGAATGAAGGACTTAATGAATGAACGAATTACTTACTTACTTAGTACAACACATTATGGGAAAGATAATACAATACAATTTTATGATTACTGAGTTGCTGCTGCTGTTGAAGGGACATAGCAGAAGTCATATGACATTGTAAGGCGCTATGCCCTTTTCAAACTAAAACAAAGTAACTGTAGTAAGAGTTACAAGATAGAATACAAAGTAACAGTAATTGTGATTTTTTATTTTAACTGGTAACAGTATATGGTGACGACCACTGTTTTAAGAGACACTCCTTGTAGTCTATTGGCTGCAATTAGAAACTCCACAGACTACCATTCGATTTCTGTCATATTACAAGTTCACAGAAACTGTTCACTGTATCAGCACATATACACACACATATATACACACACTCGAAACACACACACACATGCACGCACGCACGCACGCACGCACGCACGCACGCACGCACGCACGCACGCACCACACACACACACACACACACACACACACACACACACACACACACACACACACACACACACACACACACTACAATCGCATACATTTGTATGTCTCTATAATGGCCAGTATTAAAGAAATGTGCATGCACGAATGTGCGTGAATACGTGCTTGAACACGTGCGTGCGTATCCAATCTCAAAGTATCGTGAATTGTGCATTAACCATTACCAGGGAAGCAATAACAAAAACATATTCCTACTAGTGTTACCATGTCGATTTCGTTCGACGGAACAGGCAAAGAGCAAGACAATGCTCGGAACAGCAGTGAAAGCGGTTAAAGGAAGTAAGCAATAAAACAACGATAATGAATGAAGAATATGTATAGCAAGTAAATATGAACGTATTGAACAAACGGATACTTTAATGCATGCTTTTACTTAACATTTATCATGCACAATGCTATCGGATATAATTGATATAACTGTAGGAACTCCAAATAAAATCCTGTAATAAACGAACGCACTTACTGGACACGCTGAAGTCGGAAGAAAGGAGAAGAAATGAAATACAATACAAATGTTTGGGTATAACATATGCACGCATCAACGATTGTACGTTTCCCGTCACAACTGCATACTATGTGTGAGATAAGAAATCATTACCAACTGCATATTATGGTCTATATTTCACACGAGCCTGTTTAAAGGTGCAACCATCAGGCGAAACGTAAACACTACAATATCACAAGTAGGTGTTGTTCGTTTATACTAAAACATGCTGTAACATTGAAGTCATGCAAACATTTCAGGGTTATCACAATTAGTTACTTCATCACTAATCATAGTAATTAGTTTTGTTATCACTAATTAACAAACGACGTTAGTATATCAGTACGTGTTAGCCACTGTCTAGTGGTCACATTTTTCAATTTACCACAACGATAACTACATATCTTATGAGTGTGTCATACTATATTATTATAACAATAAAGAAATCGGTAAGCGTCATTCGCTTGACCAAGATTTCGCGCATATGAACTACCGATCTATGAACCCTGACCTGTGAATCCACATGCACGGCTAATTAATCGGTGTCGTGTGTTCGCACGTGCAACCTTTCTTGACCTACTTTTATCATGGGACTGCGTCTTAATTACCTTAAGTAAACACAACTTAAACGACTCGTCAGACCTGTTGTAGCTCACTGATGGCGGTGAAGGGCTGCTCAAAGTCCACCTTATAGCTCTATAACACAAGGCGCCCCCAAGAGGTGAAGTGTCCTATAGTTCATAGAGCATTCGTAGAGGAACTACTGCATAGGATGAACTGAGCTGGGTGTTTACACACCGCTTCGCAATATTAACAAACGAGCTGTAGGATAACGCAATGTTTTGTGCAAGCTAATGTTTTGTTTTCTTTGTGTGAGCGAGCGAGTGAACGAGTGACTGTGTGAGAGAGGGAGTGTGGAAGTGAATGACTGAGTGGGCATGAGTGTGTTTGTGAGTGATAACCAAAGAAATGCGCGCAATAGTTAATGTAGTATTGCGAAAACAAATGAGCTATTGTTGCTACTACTGCTACTACCGAAATACAACTGATAAAAAGCGGTGTACTCTATTCCGATCACTGCCATTCTACTTCAATATTACTAGTACTTATTCTAAAACAATAGCAATTTCCTAGAAACACAATAAAAAAGGTAATTTTTTATCAACACAATAAACGATAAAGAAACGCATAGCACATTATAGAAAGTAACACAACGAAAGGCAGGAGCCACCTTGAACCAGTACAATCTGCAATGATACGATTCAACAAAAGAAGGATACAGCTTAATCAGCCATGTAACTACAATAAATGTGTTTACTCTCATTTCTCTAAGTCGGGTAGTGTATATACGCATGCGAGTAAAGTAGACAGACTTCTTGAAGGCAAAGCACCATAAATAGCAAATGCCGACAGGCCGACAATGTAACATTTACATCTTCAAAGACAACCAGTCATAGTCACCTAAGAACATCGATTGCCTCTCACCGACATTCCTACAGGTGTCACGGACAGTTATGATGGCAAGCAGCATCCTAATTTATGTTCCTTCGTTCTGCTAAATGTAAGGCACATCAAGTGGAATAGGAACGTAAACAGACGGAAGTTAAACATAACTTCGCTGTCGATATCCACCGGGAAATACTCCAAAGAACACAACGCACTCGGCACCTGAACTGGCGATCCGAACTCCCGATCTTAAACAGGAGTTAGCATCATGGCCGCCGACTTTGGTTGCAAACCCAATTTCGAATAAGATGTGTTGGTGCATTCTTGCAGGAAGTACCTTAAATTGAATTTAGGTGATGTTGAGAAAATCAACTAGTGGGTTTCTGGCCATCCCTTGAGCTGGCGTATGATTGACTTAACTATTCGCCATTGCGATAGAGGCGACTTGGTATCTACTTACCAGAAAGTCATCGTCGCTAGATTGCATAGAAAGAGTATAAGACCCCGAAGTCTGTAAAACATTGTATATAGAACAAAACTAGGTCGTTATGCACGCACAAATAGGACAGCAAGTACAACACAATAACATTCATCAGACATATCAAATCCACAATATAATAACATTGGTTCTCTTCCGGAAGCCAACATCATCCAAACATGCTTACTGTTTCGGAATATACAAGAAGCAAACATTACAATAATACCTGGCAATGTATTTTTGTAATACGCGAGACAAATTAACGACGTGAGTAAAAACCAAACTGATTTTCACTTAAACATTTCTTTTCCAAACACGTGAGTAACAATCTAATTAATTTAACTAGAATTATGTATTAAATTGGAGGCCTTCAAATGAATTTGTACTACTCATATGAATCAATTTGTCAAAGTAACTTCTCAAGTATTTCAGCAGATATACCGAAGAGATTTTTGAACCCCGTTTCATTAGACGTTTGACGGTAACACGGCTGCTCGTGGTCTGCGGAGTACACAGACATAATGATTCACCAATCAACGTCGTGGCCAGACATGTTTCATTTATACCATCCAAATGCATTATGTCGACCATCGATGATGTATATTACAAGATGTAGTAACACTATTTTATTGCCCCCCCAAAAAATATACGCCTATACAAATCTACAACACGATGCTTGTTATTCCTGTAACAATACAACTATTGCAACTAACATATATCTGTTGAATAATTATCAGTCTCTTACACGTGGAATTATACCTGTATATGTAAACAACATTATATATCTTACATTAAGCTACAAGTAAGACATTGTTGCAACACATCTATTATTGTGGCTACTTCCATTACTAAATAACTTTATTCAACAATGATTCAACATAAGTAAACTTGTTAAACAACGTTAACCAACGGGAGAAACAAGAACATTATCTGTAGGACATTATGAAATACTATCAAATATAATTAGTATAACCAAGGCAAACAATCGTTCTCGAATTCTGCAAACGAACGCAGAAACATCTTCAACCAGGCCTTAACTGAACTGATATCAGTACTATACTCGCACCGACGTAGAGCCCACGCCGGAGTACTGCGTTTGTTTCAAGAAAACACAACCACCAAGTGGCACGTCTCATCAGCAGAACAGAATCAATTTACGTAAACGGCAAATACTATGCGATATGCATATTCATGGTTACATTTATTTCTGGATACAACTGTTATTTGATAACATTCTTAGTGCAATAAGAAACCTCTTTAACTATGACATTTCTTTTCCAAACTGAAATTGTTCGTATTAAGCTGAAGGCCTTCAAATGTATTTGCACTACTCATATAAATCGTTGTGTCAAAATAACTTCTTAAGTAGTTCAGCAGACATACCGAAGAGATTTTTGAACCCCGTTTCATTAGACCTTTGCTGCTAACACGGCTGCTCTTGCTCTGCAGAAAATATAGAAATATGATTTAGCAATAAAACTCGTGCCCATACAGTTTCCATTTATGCCATCAAAATTCATTATGTCGACCATTGATGATGCATTCTACAAAATATAATAACACTAGTTTATTGTTTTTAAACGTCTATATACATCTATACAAGTCTACAACACGATGCGTGTTATTCGTGTAGTAATTAAACTATTGCAACTAACATATTTCTGTACATCATATCAGTGAAAAGTCTCTTACACGCTATAAGTAAACAAAAGTATATATCTTACATTAAGCTACAAGGAATACATTGCTGCAACCAATCTATTAGTGTGGCTATATCCA
>JAODUO010000972.1:155000-174320 GCA_025642075.2 Ridgeia piscesae
ATGAACGTGCGCCGTATGGACGACATTTAAACATTTCCCAAGATCCAGCGGTAACCACTGAACACTGTTTAGTACAAACATTCGTGAACAATGTTCATTACATATAATATACCACATGCACTATGACACCAATTGACACTCTGATGGTGCTTCGGTGTGGTGCATTCCTATAACACGGTGCAGTGAAAAAGCAAACACACGATAAACATACCTCTTCCTTTTCCTGCAACGGCAATCAACCACATTCATGTCAGTATTTTCCGACTACACATCCCAAAACCACATGCTTCACACTAGTATAACAATTACCAACAGTAACAACAAACTCCAACGATATACACTGCAGCATGGAACAGTTACGCTTACGTCTCAAAACTAATCATCCCTACAAAGGTAGAGCACAAAACAATCTATGAATACTGAGTTAACGTCGAATTTTGACGGTTTAATATTATCAGAACAAATGTGATTGTAATAAGAACTCCTAAACCCAAACAACATGAACAACTACATGTTATATACAGGCGATTAAACTATGGTGTGCAAGAAGACAGGACAGTTTATTTTTACTGAAGACCATAACAGCAAAGGACTACATCGTCATGTCTAAATAAAATCGTCAAGCATGTGATAACATCCTAACCTAATGTTAAGATAATGGTGCTTATAAGAAAACACCGGCTCAAAAGTTATCATTTTTATATCTTTTTTACCGGTAGACGCTTTCATTTGAAGTTACACGTCGACTTTTTCAGTACTAATGAGGAATGACGTCATCGTATACGTGGTGGTGTAGCTCGTAATTGCCCTCGTCTCTGTTCATTGGTGTCTTCGTCTTTCTGATCCAGATGGCTTCCTTTATTTGCCGGATTCTTCTGTTTGACTCTTTACCAATGATTGTTGCTCCCTCCCTCTATGGTGTGGTTTTCAGTCGCTGCAGTGTCTGTTAGGACGGACTGTTGAAGTTAGACAGTGGTCTTTTCCTGCTCCTTATGTCTTTCTCATTGTGCATGTTTTCTACATCCAGCTCATCTTGTTCTACAAACTCTACCTTGTCTTTTGGATGTACCAGCAGGCGCCTGAGGGTGGTGTGGGGACGCACGGCTGTCGCAACTCCATACTTCGTCATTACTCTGTGTACTCTTTCTGAGACTCCACATAACTACATGACTCCTGTAGTCTTTGCTCTTTGTCCTACTGTTGGTCTTTTTTCTTCTCTTGTGTGTTGTCTGTGACTTTTTTTGCAAGGCCCAGGATGGATAATCACATACTCTTAAGGCTACTCTCAGGGGTTCCATCTCTTCCGTCTTGCCCCCCTCCTCTGTTGTTATCGTCTCACACCTGCTCGTGAGCGTTCTGACAACTCCTAGCTTCTGATGTTTGGGGTGGTGGGACCTCAAATTGCAAGTACTGGTCAGTGTGCGTCTTCCTCCTGTATACGGTGGACTTCACGCTTCTATCTCCCTTTCTGGTGAACTTGGCATCCAAGAAGGGCATGCAGTTGTTTTCTTCATCGTCCCCGCGAAGACGATGCTATCTGTGGGATCTACCGTGTTCATGTGTTGTTGTAATTTCTAGGCTTTTCCTGTGTGAACCAGGCAGATGACGTCGTCCATATTTCTCCTCCAGCTTCTCGGTTGGTAATCCTCTGGTGCTGTAGCGATTATCTTTTACTCTACGTCCTCCATGTACGTGTTCACAACAATGCGTGAGATACTGGGCTGCCCATGGCTACTCCAAACTTCTGTTGGTAGATCTCCCCTCCAAATCTGAAGTATGCTGTCCACAACACAAATGTCAGTAGTTCCATTATGTTGTCTACATTCAGGTTCGTTCTCTTCTTTAATGTATTGTTATTAGCCATCTGTTTCCTAATGACTTCACACGCTTCTTTTATCGGAGTCTTCGTGAACAATGACACAACATCGTATGACAGAACTGATTCTCCTTCTTCTTCTAAAGTTATCTTCGTCATTTCTTTTACCAATTCCTGTGAATTTGCTGCATGGTGTTTTTGCAACAAGTGATTGAAATATGTCCACCAACTTCCTCCATAGATACGTTGTATCCTACTGTCTGCGTGTAGTTGACAGTTGGTCTTAGTGGAATTATGGTGATCCATGCATCCTTGGTATTTTCTCTAGTGTAGGATACAGATACCAGTACTGTTCCTTAGTGACCTTCCCTCCCTTTCTAGTGAATTTATCATCCTGATGAGTTCAGCCCTGTACTACCTGGTCGAGTCCTTCTTTAGCTTTTCATACATTGTTTGATCATTCAGCAATACTCCCATTTTTTCTTGGCATTCTTTCGTGTCCATAATAACCGTGGCCTTTCCCTTGTCCCCTACCACATGTGTACAATGACGTCATTCGTCACTAGTATTGAAGAAATCGACGTGTAACGTCAGACGAAAGCCTCTACAGGTAAACACAAATATCTTGATTTGGGATATGAAAAGGGAAAAATGTTGATTTAGAAAAAACTATCCTGAGTAATGTTCAGTGATAAAAGACATATGACAAATTGCATCGAGAGAGAGAGAGAGATATGATGTAGAAATACGCAGTAGGATACATCATAACGTCTTCATTCGAAATGTTAAAGATGGCTGACACTTACGTATGTTATTCAACAATTATACTCTAAACAGTACGGTTACTCAACTTGTTTCATATTAAAATTACATGTTAACAATAAATTAACAATTAGTTTCGATTTGAATGCAAATATGTATCTGCTATTATTGAACACTTTGTTTTGACTTGTTGGTTTTAGGAACTGTGTGCATCATGCATTACATCATAAAATAAAATAAGTAATGAAAACCGAACTCGGTTACATAACAAGACATACCTGTTCAAACTGATGGCCGCAAAAATGAAAGGAAAGTAGACAATATCATTCTGATGGCAGTGTTAACATGAGACATTGCATACGAACTGATGATCATATAATTAACAAACATCATGTATGTTTCATATTAAACAAACTGAACTTATTATATTATATACAAACATATGATTTATGTCACAGTAAAAGTTTGTAAGGCCAACTAGAATAATATTTGTATTTCCTGTTACCTACTCTTAAACTTAAACCATGTTTTCTGTTCCGTTACCAATAATCCATCAGGCATTATACTTATTAGCAGGACATTGATGTATTCAGTTATAATTTGTTGCATGTTGGAGTCACCTGCATAAGCCAAATTCAAAGGTATTTCCTGGGCAGCTGAGCCTTTAAGAGACAATGGGGGATGTTTGCAATGTGAACATTATATGGGTGCAACATTCCAACCGCAAACACCATTTCCAGTTATTAAGTGATATTCTTCAACAAATTTATCCTAATACCAACAACACAACATTTACAAATTCAGAAGAACTTTCAACATTGATAAATTCGGTCGGATAACGCGAAACATAAATATAATTCTGGAAGACCTGCTGAGATTGGCAGACATAACAATGACATATTAAAATTGATAGCATTATATTTCGAAACTGCCTACAAACCATGAACTGTAATGACTTGCATTACTTAAAAATGATTTACAATTACACCTACGTAGCACGTCTCAATTGTATACTTACGCAATGCAGCAAGGTAGCAAAAGAATGCATTTGAGTGATAGCATAAAGCTCACACACAAAGCAGGTGTAAATAATTGACATTTGAAAGGTCAAAATTTGCAACACAAGAGTCCAGTATTTTGCAGGCACATTGTAAACAATTCCTACTGCAACGGTCCTGTTTAAAAAATTGAACTTTTCTACAACTGGAATTATACCAGCCACACAACATGTAATTTATTTTCTAACCAAAACGTCAAATGTGATGCAAAGTGTGTGTGTGCAAAATAATAAGTGTTCATGCAAGAAACAGTGCTTTAAATGATTGGTAAATGCATAAGTGCCCATTTTTATGTCTTACGCCATAGGTCACATGTTACATGTATTAGTCTTAGACAACGAACACATTCACTAATGTCCAGTATGTTTTGATCCAATGTTATTATGGCATAAGACAAGTGCTGCATTTTAGTGGACAAGGAATAACACAAGACTTTGTCAAAGTCTTGTGTGATCCAACTGGCATATTCTAGTTTGCTTTGCGAGTTCCTTTTCAGGATCTGGAGCAAACCAGCATATCCCAAATCATTATACGAATCCTTCTATGATCTTAGTATGCAGCGTGGACCAGTCAAGGTTGGCACATGGACATACACAAGCGGAACGTTGTCGTGTATGTAGATGTGGTGATCGTGATAAGAGTTGAGTGTTTGTGCATTGAGAACTCCAAAACAGTGATCTAATCACATGCGGTAAACGTGTCACATTATATGAAATAAATACGATATTCATAAAGTTAATATATTTGACAAACTCCATGCATTACATATCACCTACCTCCTCCTGAAGCTGCAAAATCAAATAGCCAAGAAATGTTAAATTTAAAAATAAGGTATTATATTTCAACAATGACAACAACTGAACCTTATTGTTGAACAACAAAGCCATCATCTGTTCGATTTTGTATGTCTAAATTCCCCAAACTAATTCAATCTAATCCAGAATGATGTGACCACTGGGCAACAGGTCTCAACAGGAAGTGCCTGGTCAACGTGGGGCCCCAGAGAACTGCCAAGGGGTAAGCATGATGGCAGGTGAACATTTTTATTTTATATAACCAGATGGCAGATAGAAGTAAAACAAAATAATTTCTGACATAAAAATGAAAATAGATTAATACAAATATTGATGACTCAGATGCCACAACGACTGTGAAAAAAGGTGGAATTGCTTGGATAATAGTAGCAAGGCGAAACGTCTACCCCTGCTATGGTTTCATTCTATACTCCGCGAGCAGGAACACTCACCAAACCCAATGCAAGCTTTGCTCACAAGTGCTGGCCAACGAATATATGAAACCATAGAGATTACTAACACATGGCCAGCATAGGAGTAAACAAAGAGTGTTTTGAGTATAAGCCAAAATAACTGACTAAAACGCAAGTATAGATGAAAGCCACTACTGGTGAGGACACAAAACTCATTATGACACTTACATAGTCAACAGAAGAAGTCTCAAATATATATATATATATATATATATATATATATATATATATATATATATATATATATATATATAGGTCAATTATCACGAAACGTATACAAATTTGCTTTAGGGGGGGGTGGTCACATTTAATTCCAGGTGACCTAGTGGCGGAGTGACCCCCACCGATATGGTGTCGATGTTAAATATAGTGTAAAGAGAACTGTTAATACCGGTCATTGGTAATGTGTTAGAATGTATAGGTCTTCTTAGCAAGACCATTGTGGCCGGCATACTTGTTGTGGAGATGTATTGATGTATGTGAGGTATATCTATGTGATCCATCTGATTTATGTAATATAATAAATGTCATATATTTGGCCAATTTCAATCATCACTTGTCTTGCATTGCTGCCTTGCGTAGGAGACTGTATGTGCACTGGGTACATATACATATATATATATATATATATATATATATATATATACATATGGTCATTAGATATTTCAGTTGAACACAGGGAGCCCTTGTATACAAAAAAGGTTAAGAACCACTGCTTTAAACTATTAAATATTGTTGATGCATAATGGAACAGGAATGGTATAAAAGGCTCCATGATTACTGATGGTGGTAAATGACGTCTCAGTATATTGAAGCTGACATGCACATTTCAAATCATCCACCATAATTTTGATTACATTGCATACAAGTTGTGAATCAGGAATAACTATGGTTATATTTATTTCACTCAACTAATCAGCAACACGTGTCACTATGTATATGGCTCCAACAACAGCGATGACAAGACGGACACAAATGTCACCTACCCGCTTCTGTTCTTGAAGTGCTGATTTGCCATCTGCCTCTGTCTTCTTCGACACACCTTGTAATTTCATAATCTACAAAGCATCCAAAAAGTCACCAATGTAATATCTTTGAATAAAACACTGATTGTGCCTCTCAAAATATGCTAAGATGTACAACAATTTCATCAAGAAAGAAACTGTGTCATTAATTACTTTGGACTGAGCAAGCACCGATTTTCCATTGATTGCTCAGGGTTTTATAAAAATGTGTATTGTTTTGTTAAATGCATCAAATTAATCATTTTGGTTGCAAAATAGTGACTTAAAAAAGTAATCTGTCTTATGTTGTTCAGGGTTTAAAGAGCTGGGTATCCCACTGCAGCGACCTTTTTCAAATTTTTCACTGCATCACCCCAAAAATAAAGTACAATTTTGTTTATTGTTTCAAACTGTTAAATCAGTAGACATTTGCACAACTAAGCTAACATGATGTCGTGGATATTACAAATATAATGTAAAATGTGTGTAACATAAAACAAATTACACAGGAGAAGTGTTTTCGGTCATAAGATTCGGAAAGTAAATGCATTAAGATGTGTGTAAAATAAAAATATTACAGAGGAGAAACTTGGAAAATGTATAATAACACCACAGCCAAAGTGTTTTACTGTTAATGGAGTAAATAGACTTGACGTACCTCATCGGCTTGCTGTGAAAAGATAAAAGTACAATTAACATATGTTTTATTATGTTACATAATAAGTATAATATTCATTTCACAAAATTCCATGATCATAAATGTTTGGAGCACTACACATAAAACTAATACAGTTTGCAATATATAATATATATATATAACATATAATATATATATATATATATATATATATATATATATAATATATATATATATATATATATATATATATATATAAAATTTATATTATATATAAAAAATTGACATTTTGGTTAGGTTAAAGGTA
The DNA here is from genome assembly GCA_025642075.2 of Ridgeia piscesae. Taxonomy (NCBI): domain Eukaryota; kingdom Metazoa; phylum Annelida; class Polychaeta; order Sabellida; family Siboglinidae; genus Ridgeia; species Ridgeia piscesae. Next base: position 161,852 of record JAODUO010000972.1, read on the forward strand.
ATTTAAAGTAGTTTTTTCAAAAAAATTTGACTGCAGTAATCACAAACATTATAAACATAAAGCAGAGCTACAATCTGACATTTTTATTGACATTGCATCTTAGTACTAATGCCATATTAATCACAACAATATCTTTAAAATAATTTTATGTATCATCTAAAATATCTGATTACATAATACAACATATAACATAAGCCAGCAAACTTTTTTACCTTTCTCTAATTATAAAGTGACACTAAATTATCAAGAATAGATACTAATCATATATCAAGAAGATATACTATATTGTTGCAACATTCACAATCTATGTACTTTCAGTGAGGTCAAATTGTTAGTAATGCAGCTGTTTCAAACTTCAGATATGAATGGCTCTCAAATACACTGATCTTTTCCTGTATAAACGGTGGAACTGATGACTAAATTAACACCACATTTGGAGACTACAGTTGTTATGAAAGCAGTAAAGACAGAAACACAATGTTACACAGTATATAAACATTTCAGTGGTTGTTTCCCAAAGTGATTTTCACCATTGCATACAGTGTATATAACGTCATCGGAAAGTATATCATTCAAATACTGAGTCTTATATATTGGTGTTTGTTGAAAGTACAGGAGGACATTATGGAAACAGTAAATACATGGAGGACATTACTGCATCAAATGCATCATACTGTTATCAGGAAAGCAGAATTAAAATACCTACTGAATTTTCAAGAATAAAAATAATTGTTAATTAATCAGTAACCCCAGAGAATAATTGTAAATGTGTAAGGGAACATCTTTATACAACCTTATTCTCTTGTGCATTGTGCAGATAATTGTTTGAGAGATATTATTGTGTGATGATCATAAAGTTTTAAATTATGTAAACCTGTCAAAATCCTAATCGTACCATGGTGCCACGGAGAAAACAATCTAAGCCTATGAACCATAGAGCCAATCTACTGTACTACAGCCCCACCTGAGCAACAGTAGCTGAGCTAAATACAAACAGACAAATTAACACACCTATACCATATTGCTTTTTTATAGATTGGCAGTTTTTATAATGCAAGCTGGGTGTGATGGATGCATAGGCTCCCCCACACACCCCTATCCCCCACAGAAGAATGAATTCTGCCTGGGGAAACTTGTTTATCTTAGAACAACCTATAACTTGAAAAACAATCCAGTAGCACATCCATGTTGATGTTGTGCGCACTCAATAGAGTCTAGACTAGCCCTCAGCTGAGTGACAGAAACATATTCACTCCTGTAGTATTTCATTTAAATCCAGGTTTGCATCCAAAACAAGTGCATTTTGACAGTACTGATGTGATTCAATATCGTGCATATTTCACCAGGCTGTGCAAAAAATGACACTCAGAACATACCTGAGCCTGTTCCTGAAATACACAAACACCCACAAATTAACGCGGAGTATTTACATGTGTTTGCCAAATGCTTGCCTACATCAATGGTAGTAAATATATATATATATATATATATATATATATATATATATATATATATATATATATATATATATATATATATATATATAATATATATAACACTAATGATGATACAAAACGTATTAACACGTGGAATGAGATATAACTTAGTCATTGTGTGATGACCATAATTTAAGCCCCACCCATCAGATTAGATAAGTCATATTCATAGGCCAACTCCACCAAATACGTTAAACAGTTAACATGAATATCCGACATAATTGGACATATTTAAAAAAAAAATTATTTTAAATTATTTTTTCAAAAAACATCGACACTTACAGATACCATAGATTTAACCAACCAATGGCAATTAATATACCATACATGTTTTTAACATCCCACTTTTTCCTTTGGTGTGATTTCTGCTAAGAACAAACAGACAACTACCCCTGGTACGTAGGTACTGCCACCAGAAGTACTTGAAAGTAAAAATGTGGGTGAGTAAAATTGGTGTCCATTTTTCAACACAAATATGTCAATTTCTAGCTGGTGGGGTATATGGATGTGTTATGGCAAACAGAGCAAGTGATGGTACACAAGACTTCAGTGGTTCGAACAGGTGCAATAAGGATAATGTACACGTTAGTTTATGTATACAAAATTAAATGTTTATTGATTTATATAGAACAATATTTATGCAATTTGTATATACAGTATATATATATATATATATATATATATATATAATTATATATACATATACATAAACATGAATACACATACACGCACGCCGCACGCGCACGCGCACGCACGCACGCGCACGCACACACGCACACGCACACGCACACGCACACACAACAGTGCAGTAGCCACCAATTTTCGGACTACACAAAATGTTGTACAGTTGGTTCACTAGTCATGTTCTTTGTATCTTATAAACTTTACGACGAATAACAATGACAACAATCAATTTACCTCTCCTGCCTTCTGTCTTTCCTTCTCTAGAAGCTCCCCCAGAGTGCTCAACTCTTCAGCTGAAGAGAAAAAACAAATCCACTGTAATATTTTCAACCTGATTCACTTGCAATGGTGAACGGGTTGCATCAGGTCTTTTAACAGAAATACATTGTGTGCAAAGATGATGAAATGTGTTATCTGTGGAGGTATGTTGATGAAATAAATATTACAGAGATCTGTATCAGTGAAGGATGGTCAGAATTGTTATGATTTATATGAATAAGTAATTGTTGACAACAGTCCATGACATCGAAGTTGAACATTGGTCCTGTAACAATAATTCAATAAATACACCATTAACATCAATAATGCTATTTTTGTGGGTTATCTTTGTGCTGAGTTTATGATAAAACACATTGTTAACTCACTTGTTGACGATATATTTACTGTGGTAAAATTCTGTTGTATTGTTTATATAGAAATAAATAAAAAATTACATCAATGTGGTCGATGGTATTATCCTTGGGAGATAGCTTTGTTTAGAGTTTAAATTAATTACTATGCCACTATTTTACTCTGGTTATTAATTATATTCTGATCATCCTTGTTCTGTGACGTTTGTTTACTAAGTAACACTTACCACAGTCTATTCACTGATGTCATCCTTGTGGGATATATATCTCTGTGTTGAGTTTTTGACAAAATGGTAACTCACTCTGATCAGTGATGAGTTCATCCTTGTGTTCTATCTTTACGTTGAGTGTCTCAATGGTCTGCTCAAGTTCCACGATCCTCAACTGCATGTCTGTCACATCGTCCTCGTCTAGTCCCTGGGCCAGTCCTCGCTCCTTCAGCATAATCCGCAAACCACCTCATATATGCTGTATATGGCTTTTAACATATAAAACCATATATATATATATATATATATATATATATATATATATATATATATATATATATATATATATATATATATATATATATATATATATATATAATATACACTGACACTTGTATATTGATGAAGAATGCACATGACATATTATGTCATGTGCGTTCTTCATCAATATACAAGTGTCAGTGTTGTACACTCCTGGTAGAATATAATTTTTACTTTTGGAATATGAGCCATATTCTAAAGGTTACATTTGTCTGCGTGTTTGTCTGTGTCTGTGTCTGTGTCTGTGTCTGTGTCTGTGTCTGTGTCTGTGTCTGTGTCTGTGTCTGTCTGTGCATGTGTCAAATAATTAATTGTGGATAGAGGTATCTATATATACGACATAGGGCAAAATATCATGATTTCAAACATCTAGATAAATTAAACAGCGTTGTACTTTGCAGTCAATTATCTAAACTTCAACGTTTGACTGTCAGCCACCATCAGACTGACTACTACTAGATGTTAAAAACAGCTGTTATTCTCAGCAGTGTTGATTCACTGTGTTCAAATCTAGCAGCAGAGAAAATGTAACTAAAGCAAACAAGGTAAATTGGTTGAAATAATGAAATAAAGAAAACAGAGAAGTTATTTGATTACACAGGTAACTTAATCACTGGGTTAGTTTAACATATTAATGTCTTGTTAATTACCTAAAGCATTGCGTTAAAACAAGCAGCAATACTTCCTAAATTAGTAGGCATAGACTCTGCCAATATTGACATTGTTGCTTCACACTAGGACAGACAAACACCAAACAACACTGTGCATGCTGCACAAGGGAAGGAAAGCAAATAATAGTGGGAATGGGTTAGATGTGTTAGATATATATATATATATATATATATATATATATATATATATATATATATAAGAGAGAGAGAGAGAGAGAGAGAGATGGAGGGGGAGAGGAGAGAGACAGAGATGGAGAGACACAGAGAAGAGAGCCACAAAAGAGAGACACAGAGAGCACAGGGAGACAGAGAGACACATAGAGAGAAAGAGATACAGAGACAGACAGAGTGTAGAGAGAGAGAGGAGAGAGAGGAGAGAGAGAGAGAGAGAGAGAGAGAGAGAGAGAGAGAGAGAGAGAGAGAGAGAGAGAGAGAGAGAGAGAGAGAGAGAGAGAGAGAGAGAGAGAGAGAGAGAGACAGAGAGAGAGAAGAGACAGAGACAGAGACAGAGACAGAGACAGAGACAGAGACAGAGACAGAGACAGAGACAGAGACAGAGACAGAGACAGAGACAGGTGTGTGAGAGAGAGAGCCAGAGAGAGAGGAGGGAGAGAGAGAGAGAGGGAGAGAGGAGGAGAGAGAGTGCGAGAGAGAGAGAGAGAGATTCAGAGAGAGAGACAGACAGACAGAGTGGGTGACAAAGTGAAAGATGGTGAAAGTGAAAGACAAAAGAAAGGTTTTAAGTTAGGGGGAAGGGAGGGACAAAGGAAGGGAAAGAGAGGGAGGATGGAAACAGCAGACAGCCACAGCAGGAGAGAGATGAGTTAGCAGTGTTCCATGCAGAAGGGATGACCTGGGGTGCCCACCATTATCTATCTACATGCTGAAACAGAAGCAAGCCGTCTGTTAATTTAGTCCTCCACCGAAGCCACGCAACCACATCTAAATGAAGCTTTCTACCGGTTCCTCTTCTTCAATTTGTTCTGGTGGAGAAGGAAGTCTTATTTCCTCTTCCTCCTCCTCCTCTTCTTCCTCCTCCTCTTCTTCATCTTCCTCATCTTCTTCTTCCTCTTCCTTTGTCGTTTCACTAGCCTCTGCCCACTGCCTCGGCTGATTGATACGATGTAACATGTCATATATGTTACATATATCATGTGTCAACGGCAAGAAAAACAACCATCATATCATGTGTTCATACCAACTGTTACCATTGCTGAATGCACGAATCAGTCAACTTGCTAATGTCACCACAAATGTCACAGTTGTAATGTTGACAGCTGTGGTACTATTATGGTAAGGAAGGAACATTAATAAAAATAATTGGTTGTATAACAACTAAATAACAAGAATACATTTAGTCTTCTTAACTACTCATCGCATGACATTTATTTCTTTTTAGTATGGTATAAAGATTTTTAGTTTAATATTCAAAGATGCACCATTAAAACTAATAATGCAGTCTGAAAGAAAATCCTTAACAACACGTATAAATGAGATTAATTAACTATGGTTGTTTTCTTAGCTAAATAATGTAATATCCTTTGCATAATTGTTATCATCACCATTATCATAATGAGTTCCAAGTCTCAATGTCAGACAAACTAAGTGTATGAAACTCATAAAAATTTACTTTAATCTTGCATAAGTACACCAAGAGAATATGTTGATATGGACACTTTTATTCAAAATTATGTTTAATTTAGCATGTTTTATAATGGTATATATTGTAATAGTCTATTTCAGCATATAAAGTTACGTCAATATAGTAATTATTCTTATGATTACCTGTGCACACTATTATCAAACCCGACTTTAGTTTGTAGAAAAACCAATGTTTTGTTACTAAACAAATACATCTTTTTCAATATAATTTATCCCGGCAACTTTTTTATCAGTATGACTCGATTGTCCAAAGTTTTCTGTAAGAAAGATTACATAATATCATTACTGCATACATGCCAACACTGCTCCACCATCTTCCAAACCCGTTCTTTGGGCAACAACCCTGCTCAATCTCCCTAATCTTCTCCCACATAATTATTTTCCCAATGTGCCAAGCCGACACACTTCCCATATCCTTCCAGCCACCCACCCCTCCCTTCCCTGAATCCTACCTCCTGTTCCTCGAACTGCTCAATCTGGATCTTGAGGAGGGAGATGACGCCATCTTTCTGTATCAAGGCCATCTGTAGAGACTTCACTTTGTCCATCAGTTCACCGCTGCTCCCTTGCATTTTCTGTCGCTCCAGGTTAACCTGCTGCGCCACGACTTTCTGTCCGGGAGTAATAATAAAATTATCGTAAATGTATACACCAACAATAATAATGTATAGCGCCTATATCCTTGAAAGGTCAAGCTCAGATGTGCAACAAACAAAAACATTTGGCATAATCATAAATGGGGACAGGCAAAAGTTGTCATTGGATCGTGGAACGAACAAATATTGATGGTGGAAAAGCAATTTCAAACGAATATGTCTTGAGCTTTTATAAAAGGTTGTCTACGGTTTCAGAAGATTGTGATAGTGAGTTGATTCCAGCTAGTTCATGCAGCTACAGAGAAGGCATGTTTGCCCATGTTGAGCTTAGTTTTAGGAACAAAACGTTGTATGGAAATAGATCATCTAAGGTCCTAGAGAAATTAGAGAAATACAGCAGATTGACAAAGTATGTCGGTTGTCAGGTAGAAAGAGTACGGTATGTAACAGTAGCCAATTTAAATTTAATCTGATATTCAACAGGAAACCAATGCAACATAAGTAGCGGTAGTGATGGTAGAGGAATGGGGCACATAAAGCTACTGATATTGTTTTACAGTCTGAAAATAACGTAATGCGCAGCTGTCTGAAAATATATAATGCATAAAATTAAAAAAATTGAATGTCTTAAAACATGGTGTCACTATGTGCTGTATGCATTCACACAAATAAAAATAACAGGTGATAACATGCAATATAAATTTTCTAATTTCTTAGGATGTATAAAACATACAGATCTGCTCTCATGTTGAGTATTGGATAATTGCACTACATACATAGCATGATATTGGGATAGGGATATGACAGCGAGATTGGGGCACCAGTACGCTCTCTCTCTCTCTCTCTCTCTCTCTCTCTCTCTCTCTCTCTCTCTCTCTCTCTCTCTCTCTCTCTCCCTCCCTCCCTCCCTGCCTCCCTCCTCCCTCCCTCCCTGCCTCCCTGCCTCCCTGCCTCCCTGCCTCCCTCCCTCCCTCCTCCCTCCCTCCCTCCCTCCTCCTCCCTCTCTCTCTCTGTCTCTGTCTCTGTCAAAGTACCTTCACACATTGTAATTGGTTTTTAAGTAAAATATTAACAATCAAAGTCATACAAAGTGCATAATAATAAAACTGTGGACCAACAAGCCAATGGAATTGTTAATTTTGACTTGAAACACACTTGGTAAAAAAGTAAATCAGAACTGAATGATAAAAGTGATCTGGCTTTAGTCCAGCTGTAGGCAATGGATGTTGCATACATAAACAGTAACACAAGCCTCACGATGTGATGACTACGTCATTGATTGAGGATCAATTTAGTATGAGAGGGATCCTTCTTGTACACGACCCAAAACCAACACACTGCCTCACCTCCCAGTGAGCATGTAACTTGACAAGAGCATCACTGAGCTGTTGTCTGAAGGCTCTACGCACTGTTGCAACACGCTGAAACACACGACACATTGAAGGTAACCTGGCCAAGAGAATGTGCAACTCGCACAGATATGTGTCTGTCTGCTTGTCTGTCTCTTAGCCGGTTTCTCTCGGAGACAGGTCTCATTGCCTTTGATGGACCAAACTATCTCTTAATATGTCTACCAGCTAAGTCAGTGAGCCAGTTGGATTGTTCTTTACATAGATACCTGCTGTATTTTTCTCAACTAACATTTTGGCTATGTTTAAGTTTGTCTGAATCTTTGCCTGCTGATGAAGAGACGGCCCTACACTGAATGATGTGATGTTTTTCTTCTTGCAATCTCTCACCCTGCAACTAAAACAAGACCGACTCCTCAAACAACATGTGATTGGATCGATTGACTGCCTAATGATGCAAACAATTTCACATATGATTGTGGACAAGGATAACTAACTACAGGTGTATGTTGCATTCTAGTAAAAAAAATATTTAAAAATACAAGTTGTTTTCCAAACACATGTAAAAATGCATATACAATGAACATTACAAATCAACATGACACTTTCACAATTTAAAAGTGATTTGTAGAGGGGTCACTAAATATGTATGTGTACTTGTGCATGTAAGAAATGTTCTTATTTTCTTATACCAAGTAAAACTTTACCTCCGCATGCGACTTTTCTATGTCCGTGATCTTATCGTTCACTCGTTTATATCTGGAAAAGAGGTATCAAAATTGTCAAATAAGATCTTAGACTTAACCGCGATGCTATGATTTTTTATGATTTTAAAAATAGAGTTTCAAAACCAGCATTGATACAGTATCTTGCTTTTTGCATGCATCGACACATGCATGCGCACACACAGAATGTGGATTACAAAGAGAGTTTATGGACAAATAAAATTAAAATCTATCAATAATTACTCATTGACAAGCATATTATCTTGGTGATAAACGGTTTAACAGTGTGTAGCATTCAAACAAACAAACTGTTACATAACACTGTCGCCACTAGAAAATTCAAATTTACAGATGTTAACATCAAAGTAGCCATTCCAATTCAAGTTCCTGGTCAACTTTGAAATTTTTGCACATTAAACCTAAGCAGTTTTTAATAATATGCACAGTTGATTGAAACAAAAAGTGCAGTTTTTTGTAAAATCTATATAACTTGGTCAGGTAAGGGATCATCGCAGAAAGTCAATGTCCAATCACAGAATAAATTACTTTCATCATCATCTGGCGTTCTGCCCTTCATTAATTGAAAGCAGAATTAGACTCGTATATACGAACTGGTAAATGTCAGCAACTGTAAAACCTGCATGTATATGTGTTCTTTTACATACATGTTTTTGTAGCCAAAATAACTTACAAATAAGAAATAAATAAGTTACTTCTATGGCGACAATATCCTCAGAATTCAAGCTAAGCGGTGCAACAGAACGAGTAGATTCAGCATTCTCATCGTCAACAGCAATGTAAAAGTTGTGAACGGGTGTGCTAGGAAGCTATGGTAAATAGGCGAGATTAAACAGGTAGGCTTTCAGCTGATGGTGAAATGTAGTAATGTTTTCTGATGATTTAATGTTATTTAGAAGAGTATTCCACAGAGTTGCCACTGTTGAGTGAGAAAGCTTGAGTTTCAGCCTTTGTCGACTCTTGGAACAGCGAGTAAATTTGAGAGGTTTCATGGCTAATGTTACTTAGTAAATATACCCTTCAAGAAACATGTTTTTGTTTTCCATATATTTCGGCTTCATCTCGCATGTGCCACAAGCTGGAGCCTGACTGGGGGGAGTTACTGGCCAATGTAAAGAGGTAAATTAACTAAGTAACTTACAGATCTATTGCCCTTTTTCTGAGTTTCTGTTCGAAGTCAGCTTGCATCACATGTATTGTGAAGTCAATGTCATTTCTCATTCCAGCTGCATCCTGGTGGACAGATGCGATGATGTGATACATTTACAGATATGCACAGTCGATACATGTTGTTGTATGATATAACGTTAACTTAATTCAAATCACATTCACACTTATTTCCATACCAATACTGCTTTTATCAACATCTTGCACTAATACTTTTTACGTAAAAAAGAAAAAATTTCTTTCCCTTTTTCTTTGCCCTAAGGGAAGTTGGCTATTACTACGTGCAAGACACTGGGTTATTTTACACTGTAAATGAATAATTACTTTCATTTTAAAATGTAAAGTTTATTATATTCATGTTTTCAAATAGACAGTGGAACATAGGGCAGCTACCCTGGGAATTTGGATATAAGGTAGACATTTGATATTGCCCTGACAAGAAATCAGAAGTCAGGATGATACGGCAGTGAAAATATGTCAGGAGTATATAAAATAATAACAAGAGTTCTTATTCTGCATGATATATATCCTACAGTTAATCAATGTCCTAGCAAAATAAAAAATAATAAAAATAATTAATTCAATTAATAACACAACAAATTAAAATACTCTAATAAATTAATAACATAACAAATTAATGGTAAATGTCACTAAAAAGAAACACATTTCACTCAGTATGCAATCAAGATGAACTTACTGTCAGTAGACTCTCGACAAGGTAGGTGAGGTGTTTGATGTTGAAAATTTCTGTTTCAGTCGTCTGACTGGCGACATCGAGAGAGAAGAAGCCAACCTTCTGCTTGTCAGCCAATGACGGTCTGCAGTGAACGATAACAGGAAATATATGTCACAAATACATAACACAACAAAGTAATTGTTATAAGAAATAAGATCCAACAATACACCGCAAACGTCGGAGCTACTGTTGTACATCATAAACCCACACATTTTTCAAGGAATATAAAATGGTTGAATACTGGCTGCAAATGTGTAACAAATGCAATATAAGACATTATTGAAGTTTCGCAGAAACTAGGAAAAAGTTTGTTTAATTTTGCATTGAGCTAGGATGTTATATAATTTACACCAACACTGATAAATCCCCATTGTCATTTAATAAAAAGGCAATATAATTATATATATATATATATATATATATATATATATATATATGTATACATGTGATATGGCTCAGGTTTTGGTGGGATAATTTGGCTGTAGATGGCAATTAAGTTGGTGGTATCCCTGGTCTGTGTTCATGGTAGTGGTTCTCTGTTTGATGTAAATAGCCTTCTTCACTTTTCTCTGGTGCCAATTTAATTCATGGGTCCGGAATTTGGTGTGGCAATGATGTGAAGCATCCTGTACTAGGCGTAACTCGACAATGCCAATGGTCTCCATCTCCTCGTCAGTTTGTCTAGGTTTATTTGAGTCATATAAAACATGACACTAGTACGTGGCCAAGACTCATAGCTGATAGGTTGAAACAACGTATATTTCAAATATAATATGTTCAAAAGCAAATAATTTCTTACAAAACAACCATAATATTGGAGCCATGAAATTTGAAGTTACCACCCATTTCGGATGTCAACAGAGAGCAAACATGCTGTTGCGGTGTTGTGTTTAATTTACATATAAAATGAAAAGTATTTTAGAAATGTACTAAACCTAAATATATCTCCATCGGGTGTTTTGGCAAGCTCGATGGCTAGCAATTCTTCAAAATTGCTTTTCTTATCAAACTCGTATTCTGTCACCAGTCCCCTATCCTCCGCCATCTTTGTTGCTATAAACATCGAAGGGACCTGTTAGTATTACTGTATCGGAACAATTGTCTAAAATCCAGGTTATTATTAGCTATTGTATATCTTTTACATAATTTTGCCAAGATATTATTTCTTTATGGGCTATACACCACAGGGCATTTCGTGGGCAATTAAAAACCATGGAAATTACGTTTTTGTGATAGGAAATTAATTCGGTGGCGAATGCTTTACAAAACTGGTTTTAATTTCATGCTGCCACCTAGAGGGTTCTTGCAGTGCAACATTGTATTGGTTCTTAGTCCACAGCATGGCGCTGCGATAACTGTCTCAGAGCTGAGTTCTCATAATAGCCATAGATCTTTGTGTTTTCACAGAGCGTCTGCTAAAGGAATCAGAGCACAGTCAGGGTGCCACTTTTGCATAACGGACAATGTTGTTGCAGCAGAGGTGTGTGAGAAATGTAGTTTTGTTCACAAATGGTCGGAGGTGGTTATGTGCTACCCTCCACGTACAAAATTTAATGCATAAACGCCTGATGCCAATCTTGCCAAAAGTACCTTCAATCTAACTGAATCTAATTGAATATAATCTAACTTAACCCTAAGCTTAACACTAACCCTAAAACTAACCCTAAGCTAAAAAAAATGTTTGTACATCGCATAGCCATAAAAGGGTAGCAAATATCCGTCGCCCAAATATGGTCAGTGTAATATGTGGAAATGTTGTGGAAAACTTAAAATGAATATAAAATTATGGTGCGGTTAAGTGTATACTTGTGTAAGGGTGACACAAAGTTATGATGGCATATCGTGTTTGCTATTTTGTCGAAAATGGAATCATTCATGGTCGTGCTGACTCTAGTCTAAAAAAAGACTAGACGCAAGCCACCTATATGTGATAGCATCATATATTTGTGTTGGTAACAACAGGAATTATTGTCTACATCAGAACATATGCTTTGGCCATGTGCAATTAGAACTGGGCATTAAAATGATCAGTCATACGTACTTTTTTCAATATGTTTTTATTTGTAAATTAACCTTCCCGTCCGGTCTTTCTTTCTTCGAGCGCGAGTCAGGGGATAGGCGGGGTGAATGGGTAGTTCTCAGCCCCCCAAATTATATTCGTTAAGGAGAATATAATAATGGAATTAGCTACTTTTAAAAGGTCAGT
>JAODUO010000973.1:7500-25000 GCA_025642075.2 Ridgeia piscesae
CACACAACACACACACACACACACACACACACACACACACACACACACACACACACACACACACACACACACACACACACACACACACACACACACACACACACATACACACACACACATATATATATATTTAATTACAAAAAATTATAAAATATTATATTTTTAGTCATTTATTATTAATTATTAATTAACTACTATGTATAATATATATATATATATATATATATATATATATATATATATATATTTATTCTGCTAATGCTACATAATATTTTATATACACCTAATATATATATATATATATATATATATATATATATATATTAGGTTGTATATAAAATACGTATGTATGCAATATATATACATATATACTTCTATTTCTTGACTACATTGATATATAATATACATTACAACAATGCCAATGCCAATGCCAATGCCAATGCCATATCAACAATGCCATATCTGATTAATTATCAGTAGTATATATATATATTTCGATTTCTTGACTACATTGATATATAATATACATTACAACAATGCCATATCTGATTAATTATAGTTTCTCTAGTTCCGTTCAACAATGATTCATTCATATGAATTTACTTTATAATTTTTTTAACTACTGTTGTAAACACTATTAAACAGAGTTTGTACTTTGGATTTTAGTGTTAAAGTAATGTGTCTTATTATTATTAGAGCAACCACACTTTACAAAGAAAGCTGTTACCTATATATGCTGCACTCGAAGGACCAACAGTTTGAACCCTACCTGTGACACAGCCTTCATAGCAGATTAACTTGTCCAGAACACGTTGTCTCAGCCTAATTGATGCAATATATTGTTCACGCAAACACCGGATTTGTTTCAGTAATTTATCGACATATTATTGTAGCATATGCATGCATGACGTGATGAACCACCTAAATACGAGTACTGCTTTGCCTGCAGAACGTTTGCAGCGTGAATATCTATATATTACCGTTCCACGGATTGATGGAACAATCAACTGTGAATATTGCTATGTGCCTATGTCATGTCAGCTGTATACTATATTTACGAAGTGTTAAGCCAGACAATACAGCTAGACAATTGTTGACAATTCTGGTTTCCAAATGATGAAAACTAACACATTATCCGGCAGTGTAATTACTGCCTTGCATGTATTATTTTAGGTATAACTGTATACGCGTAGTAATAATAACATATTTGTTTAATGGTGTGAGCAATATACGAGGTACAAATCAGTATCTGATAGAAATCCGTCCGTAATGAAGTCTTATTTTAACTCTCTTACATACGTGTTAAATGTTACGGAAATAAAGTAACATACACCAGGTTAGAACGTAAGATTTATGTCATTAAATACCACACAGTTTTACCTGTTCTGAATATTCTGGACGCGACGCGCCTCCCCCCGCAGGCACTAATACAACTTGACAGGTTACATGAAATAAAAGCCGTAGTATTCACGGGAAATTCTCACAAGATTGCATCCGTCCCAATTAATGTTTTTAATTTATAATCTTGAAATGAACCTACACCACCCTGTTGTTATCAGTATAGATTAATAGTATTACTATTAGGCAATTAGCTCCTGCAATTTTCCGTCTGGCTCAGCGTCAGATCGTTTCATTGCTATCACCCAAGCATAATAGTTCCCTTTATATTTGGGTAAATGTACGCCTGCCCGTACTGCTAAATCCGTGAACAGAACAGGCATTTAAGTTGAAGTAGATAACTTATTTATTATTTGTACACGCAAGCATGACTGACTTGTTCTGAAAACCGGAAGTAGCAAGCAGGCCCGGTATGACCTGCCATCTGGCGGATAACTGCGTGTACTAGCATGGCGTTTTTACATCGCGCTTGGTGTTCTTTTTTCCATCTAAATCAGTATAGGTATTTTACTTTTATTCATTTAAAATGTATATATAAATATATAAAACATACATTTGGACAATGTATATGAATACGAACATGTATGTATTATGTATGAGTATATATATATATATATATATATATATATATATATATATATATATATATATTCATGTATAATATAAATTACACATCCACACACACACACACACAAACACACACACACACACACACACGCACGCACGCACGCACGCACGCACGCACGCACACACATTTATAATTATACAATCGTATATGAAATGCATTATACTTGTGCCTGTGAGGCTAACTATTACATCATAATTAGACCTTGCAGTCACAGCGACAAACGTACTTGTTTGTGAGTTTATGCACAAAATAGAACTGTTTGCCTTTTAACATCTTGCTGAATCTCACATTATTTAGCCACAATCCAGGCGCATTGTAAGAAACCACCCGTTAAAATGTTAAAATTTATACAATATAGCGTTAAAGTTAAGAACCAGAGTAAAAGCTACTCTAGAGTTATTACTTAAGAGAGATAAAACCAGAGCAACGCAGACATATGCAATAATCCGATTAATGCTAAAAGTGGACAACACTGTTTACCATGCCGGACAACACTGTATACCATGCCGGACAACACATCGTCATCGTCTTCCAGGCATTGCATACTATCACACCTAACTATGGTGCTTTATTGACACATGCAAACTTGTTTAAGTTCATATAGATATCTGGACACATCAGATGAAAGCCACGTGGTTTGGAAACCATACATAGTGACTTGATAGGGTTATATTCAACATAATTGTCAACACCAAACTTTGCACAAATGTTCAGCAAACCTTGAAGCCCACTAGGACTGGGTCCAATACAACAAACATCGTCAGCATGACACACATGATTAGTGTAGCAGTTGTACATGTGGCAACATATTTCAGCACTATTTAGCATATTACTTAATCATCAATGTACACGATACATAAATATGGGGACAAAACCCCACCTTATCGAAAACAATTGGAAACATTAAAAAGATCCGAGGTTGTAGAATCGCATTTAATACAAAATGTTTGGGTTCTGTACAAGTATAGCAGGATACGGATACCTAGAACAGGCACACCTCCTCGATTAAGCAATTATTATAAAAGGTGTCCAGTGATTGACACTGTCAAACGGTTTTGAAGCGTCTAGAATGTTAGTTATACACTGGGCTAGCGTTACGTTTGTAGTACTGGATGAGATGTTTTAAAGCAAATATATAGTGGTCAGTAGAGTGTCCCATCTTAAATCCAAACTGGTTGTCAGATACGGTGTCAAACGTTCCAGCAATATAATTGCAAATATGTTTGAAGTAACGGAGACAAGCGCAATTGGTCTGTTGTTATTGACATTGCTCATGCCACCACATTAATTGTTGCCAATGGTATTATAATAGTCATAACGCCATCAGGCAGTGGTCCATGAGTGATAACTCTGTTGTAGAAAGTGGACAACAGTATAATTATGCGCCTATCGGAATGGATACCGTGTTCTGCAGATATTCCATCGCTAACGCAATGCTCAATAACCAAGACTACAACTACATTCGGTCGCTTGATTCCGATAGCAACCATAACGTGTTGATGTCAGTGTCGCTTTTACTTGCCCATAATTTCAACAGCATTTCATCAGGAAAAAACAATGGGGTTCCACAAATCCACGTTAGTCGCTAGATGCGCTGATACGCAACTAGACGCTAGTTGCGTATCAGCGCCTCTAGCGACTAACGTGTATTTGATTGCAAGTTTGCTGAACGCTTGTTTAAATCATCCTCAATTAGCCATTGACCGTGCAGGCGTATAACCAGCGATAGTTTGTATGTAGGCAAGCCGCAAGTGTGGTCAATAGACAGAACAGCATACCGTATATTTGGCCAATAGACAGAACAGCCAAAACAACGCAATCTTGGCACTGAATTAAATCGAACGTCCCACGATGTTTCATCGACTGTATATGTACATTAATGTAGACATTATGCTTTCATATTGACGGACATGTTATACGATATCAATACTTAACGATGTGTGAAGACGTAACAGTCTCGTGTGATGCATACGGCGAGCTGTAGATAATTTTTAACATCCTTTACGTCATCGAGCAAGCACACCTGTCGCCGGGCCACCAGTCAACGTTCCATCGGCTGTAAATGTACATTAATGTACATTTTGTGCCTTCACATTGACGGACATGTCAGACTGTATCCATACTTAGCTATGTGTGAGGCTTCGGAGTCATGCGAGTTCAACAACTGATTGTAGGACGATTTAAACGATTAGCGTCCGCAAAATGTTCCGTAAAACTGTGCCGCATTTTACACACGTCATGAATACGTAAAAGACGGCACAAAGACCCTAGTTGCGTTAGTGCGCCCTCTGTTATTGTGGTACCTCATTGCTGACGTCACGTCATCCGACGGCCGTTGTTCCACACTTGGAAGGCATTGTGGTAAGTTTTGGTTTTCTTCTATCAATTAATACATACATACATAATAAATAAATACATAAATACATGTCCATCATTATAATTATCAAGTACATTTCGTTCATCTAAATGTCGCCTTACATCATACCCACAACTTTGCTCACATTTGTAATACTGTAGTCATGCCATCAGAAGTATAGTAACTTCGTCACCTTTTAGTCATTTAGTCACAGATCGGTCGTCGAATATAGGGCGCGGCGGCCGAGTGCCGGACTCCTGACTAGAGGAACCGGGGTTCGAATCAAAGGCCAACATTGACTACATCCTAACAAACAGGCCAGACATCGTCACAGACGTAACAATCATCAACCAAGTCAACATTGGAAATGACCATAGAATAGCAATGAGCAGCACCAAATTGGATGTAGAGGTGGAAAGGAAAACAATTGATGACCAAAAGGCCTCACAGATAGGATCAAGGAAGATCGAATTCCAACTCGAATTGACAAACCAATTCGATACACTTCAAGAACTAGACGACCTCGACACCATGAGCGAAACCATCACAGACATGATCCAACGTAGCGAAAGGCAATCAACAAGCCACTGAAACACATATTATACAACACTCTTCATATGCGTCGGTATTGGCGAATGCGTATGATCGTACAGCAACGTCAAGAGTATGTCGTGGTTGTTGTCATATCTGATGTACACAATGATTTACATTGGAGCATTGCGACAAACAAAGGTGGCTGTGACGGTGTATGTTTTGATCTTCGTATTGAGACGTTCAGTTGAGCCGACATCGCGATGGGTTCTAAAGACTGCGTTGTTCCCTAGTGACCGTTATCAACAACAGCGTTCAACAACAAAGATAGTTGATGCGGTCTGCCGTTGTTTGATATAACAACATTATTGTGTCTCATTGTTTTTTCGATCCGTTTTTTTCTGTCTCTCTCAATCGGCTAGTCACGCACTTGCGCATTGACACACAAGCATCCGCACACATACAACTCACACACGCACATTCACGCATAATTCCTTTATCTCATCACTATTTCCTTTTCATCATAGTTTCGCCGTTGCGTAGGTGGTTTAAGCAATTCGAAAACCGGTACATCGCTATTATGGGATGTTTTTTTGTCTAAGTCGATATAAATGTAAAACATGAGAGTACATTGAAGTATAAGCATCATCTCCATATCCCGACTGCAAAAATGGATTGCTGGTAAACGTTTTAATGAGATTCCCTACTTCAGACAACAGTATATGTCAAACTGACATGTTAAGTTGCGCTTATTGTGACTGATATGTATTACTTTATTAATAGTCATTTTAGATGAATAATGCTGCCAGATGTTAACTCAACCGAGGTAACTCCAATGACGATTCACAGGAGAGTAAACAACAATGGATTTTTCACTATCGCAATTTAATGTTGTTTTAGTTTTCGTATATGATTGAATGTTTTTATTTCCTTTCGTATTCGGTTGCCGTAGTTATCTGTCGTTAGGCGCTGTTGACGAGTCTTACCCTTTCATAACAGATGGAGCTTTGATGTCCGTGTTGTTCACCGTTTGTTACTTACGTTCTGTAAAAATTCACATACATACCAACAATATCCTTCTTCCGTGCAGCACATTCGTACAAATAAACTGTGACATAGGTTTATGCGGAGGGCGGCATCAATTCGCGAGTGTGTGTATGCGTCTTTGCATGTTTCTATTGCTTGTATGCTTATGAGCGCGTGTGAATGGAGTGAATATAGTTTGTGTATGTTTCTAAGACGTGTACGTTTGTGAGCGCGTGTGAATTGAGTGCGTGTATTTGGTATGTCTCTATTGACGGTTGCTTGATAACGCATGTCAATGGAGTGCGTGTGTTTTGTATGTCTCTATTGACTGTATACCGCTTGTGAACGCGTGTGAGTGGAGTGCGTGGGTTGTTGCTTGTGTCTATTGCGTGTATGCTTGTGACCGCGCGTGAATGGAGTTCAAGTTTTCATGTTCGTTTCGGCGCGCGCGTGTGAGTGTGCATTGGTGGGCGATATACATATATTCATATAACCCATGATATGTAGTCGAATAGTTTTATACCGAGATGACGATGATATTAACGCCGAACGTATCGAAACCGATCCATCAGTGTCTGTTATTTCATGCCTGTTCCCTCCCATTGGCTTTCAGAAGAATATTTCCAAAAAGCAATACGTGATGTCAGCGGAGATACCTTAACATGTGATGCCAAATACGCTGACCACCTCACCTCACTTCCATTACGCCCTTCCTCCCTATCTTTCACGCCAGCCTACGCGGCTTCGATTTTCTAGTCCTGATTTACTTTTTGTGCTTTTAATAAATACTAATGCAGGCATTCGTTTTAAGCTGCACCTACTTTTAGGAATATGTCTCAGTTTGGTCTTTGATCAATTGGAAAACAATTGCCAAATTCCGCTACCATTTAAAACGTTCCATTTATAACCTTTCCTGTCGAATCTAGCCATCTGTTGACTATTGGAATGTTTACTATTTATTATTATTTATTTGCGTATTACTTAAAAATGTATCTCTTACAAAAATATCAAAACGTATGCACAATATCTGACTGTTACATATGTCAGTTTAATACATAAAATCATTAGAATTTTAATATGCACATATATGGATAGATGCAATTAATTGTTATATGTATTTGTTATTGTTACTTAATTATTTCTACTTATACTACAAAGAAGCATATACACATGCATCAGAGATAGAATAAACTATTAAGAGAAAACAAATCGTATTGATGAAAAAATTACTATTGAAGTACAAATTACTATACATACGTATATTTGTTTAACAAGATTTAACAAGATTGCCACCTAGAGATTCAACTCTAGATGGCAGGTGGACTAGGAAGCCATTTGGCTTATCGAGAGTCCAACCTATCTACTAAGTATAGCCCGCCCGTCTTAGGTATATGTCGATTTTATTTGTAAATATATTAACACTACTAGCACCTACACAATCAGCTGATAATCTGTTCCATTCATTTACTGTTCTTTGTGAAAATGAATCTTTTTCTAATATCTAGTCTACACTGCTTCCTTGCTAATGTAATTCCATGTCCTCTAGTCCTTCTTTCTTCCTTGACTGTGAAAAAAATATTTCTGTCAATATTTTCATATCCATTCAATATTTTAAACACCACAATCTGATCTCCTCTCAATCTTCTGGTTTCTAGTGTTGTTAAACCACATTCTTTTAGACGCATTTCATAACTAATATTCCTGAATTTTGATATCGTTTTGGTTGCTCTCCTTTGTACTCTTTCTAGCATATCGATATCCTTCTTGCGATATGGCCTCCATGCTTATATACAATATTCTAAGTGAGGCCTAACTATTGTTTTATAAAGCGGTATTATTAGTTCTTTTTCTTTGTACAATATGTTTCGCCTAATTAATCCAAGAATTTGGTTTCCCTTCGCTGCTGCAATTCCACACTGCTCTGATACCTTCATGTCAACACTAATAGTTAACCCTAAGTCCTTTTCCTTTAAGGTAGTATTTAGTACAGTACCACCCATTGTATATTGTGCATCTTCATTCCCATGTCCTGTGTGAAGGCACTTACACTTTCCAAAATTAAACAGCATTTGCCACTTATCAGACCATTCTATCAACTTATTAAGATCATCTTGTAAATGATGTCTATCTGCATCACTTTTAATTTTCCTAAACACTTTTGTGTCGTCCGCAAACTTCAACACCTTGCTTGTTAGATACCTTGATATATATATATATATATATATATATATATATATATATATATATATATATATATATATATATATATATATATATATTTTAAAAAGAATAAAATAGGTCCCAGTACTGATCCCTGCGGTACTCCACTCAAAACCGATTTCCAGTTTGAAACCTCCCCATCAACTACTACTCTTTGTCTTCTATCAATAAGCCATTTTTCTATCCAGTTGATCATTCCATTTCCTATGCCATGAGCCTTTAGTTTAAGTAGTAGTCTTTGGTGTGGCACTTTGTCAAAGCCTTTTTTAAATCTAAGTAGATTATATCTACTGGTGATCCCTCATCTACCCACTTTGTGACATCTTCCAAAAAACATAACATATTTGTTAAGCATGACCTCGGTTTTAAAAACCCATGTTGAGATGGGTTTATTCTTTTCCCTCCTGTAATGACAAATTGAACATGCTGATTTGTTCTACAATTTCCAATAGTGATTTGGGAGGAATCCCATCCACTCGAGGTGATTTATGTTCATAGCTACCATTGTTGGCGTTATAATTAGTTGTCCTAAATAGTCAAACTCTCTCCCTTCGAACTTAATCTCAAGTACTGGTAATATACTAATATCTTCCCTGGTAAACACCGAACTAAACTACTCATTTAGGTTTTCAGCCATTAAGAATCCCTCTGTTATTATGTTTCCATCACTACCTTCTAGAGGACCGACCTTATCCTGAACTTTCTGTTTACTTCTAACATACGCATAAAAACTCTTGCTGTCATGTTTTATATTAAAAGCAATTTTGTGTTCGTAGCTTCTCTTTGAATTTTATATTTCAGCTGTAGCTTCTTTATAAATGCTATAGTCTTCTTCACTTCCGGTATGTCTATATGTCTTCCACATCATTTGCTTGTACTTGATTTTTCTAATGGCTTCCTTCGATAAGTGTTTCTTCTTTGACCGTTTCCCCTGTTTTTTCAAGGGGACAGATTTCTCAACGACGCAGTCAATTTCACTCTTTAAAATATTCCAGCATTATGTTGCTGTCGTATTCTTCACTGTGTTATTCCAGTCTATCTTTGCTAAATATTCCCTCATGTCCTTATATCGTCCTTTGTGAAAAAAATTCCTGTACCCTATTTTTCTATTCCATTCTCCCTTTACTTTGATGATAAAATGTATCTGGTTGTGATCACTACACCCCAGTGGCTCACATAGCTTGACATTATCAACAAATTCCTTTTGTGAGCTCAATACTATGTCTAACACGTTCTCGCCCCTGGTTGCTTCTAACACATGTTGAGAAAGGAAACTATCTTGTACTAAATTTAAAAACTCTTGATCCTCTCTCCCGGTACTCTGTAGAGATGTCCACTCTATATGCCCATGGTTAAATCCCCCATAATAATACAGTCCCGTTTACTCACTTCTTTGATAGCGTTATGTATTTTTTCATTCTCTTCCATGCTTATGTTTGGACTACGATACACTAACCCAACAGTTAATGTTGAGTTTCCTGTAACTATGTTACACCAGGCAGCTTCTTCACATTCTGCTTCTTTTTCTAATTTTATTTCATAAACTTGGATGGATTCTTTAATATATAAAATAACTGCGCCTCCCCTTCTTCCTAATCTATCTTTCCTAAACATTACATACCCTGTCATTCCTAATTCGGCATCTCATATATCGGGTGTGGCCCAAGATTCAGATATACCTATTATGTGAGGGTCAATATCATCTACCATAATGTTTAGTTCATTTCCTTTGTTTACTATGCTCCTTGCATTTAAACAAACACATTTATAACCAAATTCCGTAGGGCTTTCCAGGCTGTTCTTTGCTGATGTCTTTTTGCTATCTTTATCTATGCCTCTAGTATTTGGCTTCTCTGTGTATCCCCCCTGCGAAACTAGTTTAAAAAGTTGCAACCTGTTCCATTGTCCATCGATCGAAGCAGGTTAACTAAGTGTATAATTACTAATGGTGGCTCCTGTGATAGCGACTTGTCGGTCTTAATATGAGTCACTGACCTCCATTTCACTGTTTTAAATTACTGATGTATGACGTTTTGTTTATGTTTCACCTTATAAGTATTGGATTCATATACTTATTTCAATGTCAAAAATAAACATCTTGTTCTTGTTCTTCTTATTAATTGTTAGATTGTTCAACCCTTTGTAATAATGAGTCCCTGAGCTTGATTTCCAAGGATTTAGGAGCAATGATGAGAATGGCTTATAATTAAGGTTGGCGTACTTTCGTCGACGGAGTTAGGGGTAGATGTTTTCTCCGGTTGGTCCACCTGTAACTGGTTGGCTGGTCGGCTCATGCTTTGACTTAGTCGTTTTTCCGTTCGTCGGCTGTCCTTCATACCACGATTTATCATCAACCCGCGGTTGTCCGGCATATGGAGGCGGTCCTGCGTTCTTCGGCTTTTTCTCAACTCCCGGTTGGGCGTCGCCTGTCAAGAAGACACCATTCACACTGCAAGTTGATTGTCGCGTTATTACCCCACGTCTCTAGTGTTATTTACTACACTGGCGTCATATTTCGAGCGAAACAGGTGTCAAAGCAAATTGATGCTAATAGCTATATCGCATCGTGACAATAGCAAATGGCCATCAACATAAACTTTTATTTATATTGGGCGAGCAGTAGAGCCAATGTTAAACGCCTAACCTTTTTGGTTTATGTGATCGTTGTAGAAAATGTATTGGTAAACACGGTGTCCCGTCATGTAACCATCAATAATGATATCCTATTGACACTTGTGTATAACTTTCAGTGACAATACAACTACAGGAAATGTTAGCAGCGTTTGCCTTTCCTGCCCAGATTCTGTAAGCTAATCGTTGATGAAAGAAAAATCTGAAATGTTTTCCAGTTTTCTCATTGACAGTGTGATATATTTTGCTGAAATAAGTTTAGGTCGTTGTATAAGTTTATATGCAATACAAGATCGGTGATTGTTTCACTGTATATGTGCAAATAGTTGATAGTAGTAATCCTAAACATTGCATTTTTGATGAGTGTCGACCACACTGGCCATACATATATCTTATGCTATATTGATGATATCAAACGACCACCAAAGCGCGATGAACGATACTAAACGAGGCGCTCTTGGTCAGTGGTAGAGCATATACGCAGCAGCAAATTACGCGTGAATATATATTCAGGCACATTCGCTTAATTGTTAGTTATTTATATACTGATTTGAGAAAAAGGTTTCTATTGATTGAATAATGCATGTAACACCAGCCGCGCTTTGCCAAAACAGATATACTTATCACTGTGCAATCAACTGTATAATCGCGAAAGTAAACGAGGTGACTGGCTCAATTGTATCTCAGCAATCTGGCGATATGCCAACTATATTACAAGCGTCGCAACGTGATGTTGTAATAATACATGCATGTTGTTGTTGTTATATTTAAAGCTATTGCTACAGCCGGGTAATAATGCTCACGCTTCTGTTGGGAATTTTGGTAGATCATGAAGGCTCCTACTCCGCAGCAACAACCGTAACCAAGGCAGCCAATGCCGCAGAGAATAGGAAGTATTATTGGCCAGAAAATCATTGCCGTCAACATGAAAAAACCCGTCCTGTAAAGGCAGCGACAAAACATTAATGAAGAAATATGCAGCATAACTACAACTAGCATATCTTTTACAAGAATGATAACGGTAACGGAAATGAAAAATATATATATATATACCTACTGCTACTATTACAACATGCTACATTATTATTACATCATATTACTACTACTACTACTACTGCTGCTGCTGCTGCTGCTGCTGCTGCTGCTGCTGCTGCTGCTGCTACTACTACTACTACTACTACTACTACTACTACTACTACTACTACTACTACTACTACTACTACTACTACTACTACTACTACTACTACTACTACTACTACTACTACTACTACTACTACTACTACTACTACTACTACTACTACTACTACTACTACTACTAATACTATTAACAGCAACAACACATATACCGCCAACATTAACACGTATCACCAAGAACAAAAACAACACACAAAATGATGACGACGACATCGACGAATGCGAAGCCGAAGACAAAGATAACCACAACACGGATAATAATAATAACAGTAATACAATAATAATAGTGACATGAAATTACAAGTATTCAAATGCAAGAGAACGTTACTTCATAAGCACATTATGAAGATAGATACAGACACATTCACACAAACACACATACACGCATATGCACACACGCACGCACGCACGCACGCACGCACGCACGCACGCACGCACGCACGCACGCACGCACGCACACACACACACACACACACCCACACCACACCCACACCCACACCCACACCCACACCCACACCCACACCCACACCCACACCCACACCCACACCCACACCCACACCCACACCCACACCCACACGCACACGCACACGCACACGCACACGCACACGCACACGCACACGCACACGCACACGCACACGCACACCACACGCACACGCACACGCACACGCACACGCACACGCACACGCACACGCACACGCACACGCACACGCACACGCACACGCACACGCACACGCACACGCACACGCACACGCACACGCACACGCACACGCACACGCACACGCACACGCACACGCACACGCACACGCACACGCATTCACATGTACAATTCAAACTCGTTGATCACTGTGACAGATGCCGTTGCATGTTATACGTAATACGTACCACCACGATTCGTTGGGATCTCCGCCCGAGGGTCTATACTCGCAACATTTCTCTCTCTGTCTATCTCCACAGCAATTGAAGAGCTTTTTCCTGGTTATGTTCATTTCCGGTGTCGGACATATTATATACTGGTACTTTAAGGATGTTTTCGGTCGTGTGTAGTCATATATGTTGTTACATATTGTTGGACCTGCAAACGTGAACACAAATGACAGAAATAAACGTAATTAACGACGCTAATGTAAATATGTCAGTTTCATTGAGCACGTCTCACTCATTGGTGACATGTGTTCACGATTGATATTCTTGTCAGACCAATCACATATTTCCATACATCTTCTTCTTCTTCTTGTTCGTCCATTCATCGGGGATAATGACAATGAAATCACTGGTTCCTTCGAAGGTATGCGATGTGTCCGGAAGTGATAAGGCCGATTCGGACACGAAAAGGACTGTCGCAATTCCGGCATTGAAGAGCAATAATATTGGCAGAGTTTGTTTTCGCAGCACTGGATTTGCTGACTGTCCTGGCGTATCCTGGTTTGTTTGTTCATACGACTCAGCTCCCTTCCGGATCAGGCTGCGCCAGGTGCCTCGCTCAGCTGCTAGGCTTTCCCAAGACCCGCTGTTGATTTCAGAGGCTTTCAGGCAGGTTCTGAGGGAGTCTTTGTAACGTTTGCGTTGACCACCAGTAGATCGCCTCCCCTCTGACAGTTGCTCATACAGCAGGCGCTTTCGTAATCTCTAATCGGTCATTCTGATGACATGGCCAGCATTTCGAAGTTGAGGTGTTATTACTATAGCATGAAAGCTTTGCCGCCCTGCAAGCTTGAGGATCTCAGTGTCTGGGATCAAGTCTTGCCAGTTGATGCAAAGCAGTCTGAGCAGGCAATTGATATGGAATCTGTTTTGCTTCCTTGCTCGCCTACAGTAGACTGTCCATGTTTCGCAGGCATCAATTGATATGGAATCTGTTTTGCTTCCTTGCTCGCCTACAGTAGACTTTCCATGTTTCGCAGGCATACAGGAGAGAGGGTCATGACTACAACTTTGTAGACTTCCAGTTTTGTTTGGTGATTGAGTCCTTGTCGTTCCCTCATATTCCGAAAGCTGTTCTTGGTTTGGCAATTCTTGCATCAGCCTCGTCGTTGATAAGCCCATTTCTGGATAGGATACTGCCGAGATATGTGAACTTGTCTACAGTTAGCAGCGTCTGACCCTTGACTTTGATGGTTGGATCTGAGTAGTCTGTGTAGGGTCCTGGGTGATACATAACCTCCGTTTTCTGTGTACTGATGGTGAGTCCAAAGGCATTGCAGGCAGACGAAAATGTGTCCATGTTGCGCTGCATCTTATCTTCTGAACTGGCATTTAGCGTGCAGCCATCAGCAAACGGAAAGTCAATCAAAAATGACAGAAAGGAACATAATAAACGATGTTAATATAAAGTTATCAGATTCGTTGCGCAGGTCTCACTCATTTGTGATATATTTACACGATTGACTATTCTTGTCAGACCAATCACATGCAATCCATACATAACTATGATTCGTCTGAAACTGTAGTTGTAGATGAGTTGGTTTTCGCGGAAAGGTAACAACTATATATGAGTGAAAACTAAATACGAATGAATAAGGTTTTCTTTGCAGAAGATAACCGTCTTCCATCAATGATAGTAATCGAAATCTAATCTAGTTTCTCTATTTTGTGTGTACGCAGTTTTCTTCATAGATGGTACCGCCACCTATGAAGAAAACGCGTGGATAGGTATCCGGACTGTATGCGCTTTGTTGACTCTCCTGAACGTGTTAAATCATACCTGAATAGATATATTTCGTTAACGCCGCATGTGATTATTTATATCGTGTTTTTCTTTTATAATTTAACTTAGTCATAATTACGCGTTTTAAATATTGGTGAGCATTGTATTTAGTCATTAACCATTCATTATTCTTTCCCATTATAAAACTATTATTTTACATTATTATTTATTTATAGCTGACACATTCTAAATTACAAAATACGAACAAAACAACAGAAACGACAAGCCTGAAATGATAGAACGTCTATAAAACCGTTGTAAATAAATGTCGTGATCATATTTATCGAAAGTAGCAGAAATATAAATTAAGGTAATATTTTGCTAGTATCTATGCTGAATACTATATCATTGATTATTTAAAAAAGTAAACTTAATACATGTATCATGGGAACACTGACTGCTAGAGCACCGGACGCCTAGGAGTATTACACAGTACTACTACAAAATGAAATTGTTGATCCTCAAAGAAGTGCAGTTGGACATTTCTGGTGAATGTTATTGTGGATGAAAGACATCAGTATATGTATACGAATATAGATCTATGGCAAAGCCATATATACAATTGACACATACATATAAATAGCCTTCAATGAGTAAATATGTTAAAATATAACATTTAAATAGCCTTATATGTTCGGTAGTGGAATTGTGTAGTGTAATTGATGTAATAATAACAATGAGCTGTACAATGTATTATACAATCGTAAATATGTAATTTAGGTATGCAGATAAACATCAATACAAATCTAACAAATGTGCGTTAATTAAATATGTAAGGTAGTAATGAATTAAAACTATTTTATGTTATATAACAACATATATGCAAGACATGACATGAAATTCGCTGTTTACATTGTACATGTAGTTGGCGCTATAAACGTAGACTCGTTTGGCCTCTTCTAATTAGTTCCCCTTTAAATAAGGACAGACGGTGCACTCGTGTCTTCAATGACTTACGTTCCCAATGTTCACGTGCCGCGATGACGCCAAAGGTGCTGTTGTACCACTCCCAATCATATATATGGCCTTCACGAGCTGCGTTATGCCACTCCTTGGGTAAATGGGGGCTGTCGTGTGTCTCCTCTGCCACATTGTCTGACAGCGAATCACAGTGTGTATGTTGTGTGTGTGTGTGTGTGTGTGTGTGTGTGTGTGTGTGTGTGTGTGTGTGTGTGTGTGTGTGTGTGTGTGTGTGTGTGTGTGTGTGTGTGTGTGTGTGATGTGTGTATGTGTGTATGTGTGTATGTGTGTATGTGTGTATGTGTGTATGTGTATGTGTGTATGTGTGTATGTGTGTATGTGTGTATGTGTGTATGTGTGTATGTGTGTATGTGTGTATGTGTGTATGTGTGTATGTGTGTATGTGTGTATGTGTGTATGTGTGTATGTGTGTATGTGTGTATGTGTGTATGTGTGTATGTGTGTATGTGTGTATGTGTGTATGTGTGTATGTGTGTATGTGTGTATGTGTGTATGTGTGTATGTGTGTATGTGTGTATGTGTGTATGTGTGTATGTGTGTATGTGTGTATGTGTGTATGTGTGTATGTGTGTATGTGTGTATGTGTGTATGTGTGTATGTGTGTATGTGTGTATGTGTGTATGTGTGTATGTGTGTATGTGTGTATGTGTGTATGTGTGTATGTGTGTATGTGTGTGTATGTGTGTATGTGTGTATGTGTGTATGTGTGTATGTGTGTATGTGTGTATGTGTGATGTGTATGTGTGTATGTGTGTATGTGTGTATGTGTGTATGTGTGTATGTGTGTATGTGTGTATGTGTGTATGTGTGTATGTGTGTATGTGTGTATGTGTGTATGTGTGTATGTGTGTATGTGTGTATGTGTGTATGTGTGTATGTGTGTATGTGTGTATGTGTGTATGTGTGTATGTGTGTATGTGTGTATGTGTGTATGTGTGTATGTGTGTATGTGTGTATGTGTGTATGTGTGTATGTGTGTAGTGTGTATGTGTGTATGTGTGTATGTGTGTATGTGTGTATGTGTGTATGTGTGTATGTGTGTATGTGTGTATGTGTGTATGTGTGTATGTGTGTATGTGTGTATGTGTGTATGTGTGTATGTGTGTATGTGTGTATGTGTGTATGTGTGTATGTGTGTATGTGTGTATGTGTGTATGTGTGTATGTGTGTATGTGTGTATGTGTGTATGTGTGTATGTGTGTATGTGTGTATGTGTGTATGTGTGTATGTGTGTATGTGTGTATGTGTGTATGTGTGTATGTGTGTATGTGTGTATGTGTGTATGTGTGTATGTGTGTATGTGTGTATGTGTGTATGTGTGTATGTGTGTATGTGTGTATGTGTGTATGTGTGTATGTGTGTATGTGTGTATGTGTGTATGTGTGTATGTGTGTATGTGTGTATGTGTGTATGTGTGTATGTGTGTATGTGTGTATGTGTGTATGTGTGTATGTGTGTATGTGTGTATGTGTGTATGTGTGTATGTGTGTATGTGTGTATGTGTGTATGTGTGTATGTGTGTATGTGTGTATGTGTGTATGTGTGTATGTGTGTATGTGTGTATGTGTGTATGTGTGTATGTGTGTATGTGTGTATGTGTGTATGTGTGTATGTGTGTATGTGTGTATGTGTGTATGTGTGTATGTGTGTATGTGTGTATGTGTGTATGTGTGTATGTGTGTATGTGTGTATGTGTGTATGTGTGTATGTGTGTATGTGTGTATGTGTGTATGTGTGTATGTGTGTATGTGTGTATGTGTGTATGTGTGTATGTGTGTATGTGTGTATGTGTGTATGTGTGTATGTGTGTATGTGTGTATGTGTGTATGTG